>JAXCGZ010019272.1:0-5000 GCA_037179515.1 Halocaridina rubra
GAGAGAGAGATACTGGTTTTGTCATTTTTTTCAGTGAAGAATTTTTTTTTTTCTCTCTCTCTCTCTCTCTCTCTCTCTCTCTCTCTCTCTCTATATATATATATATATATATATATATATATATATATATATATATATATATATATATATATATATATATATATATATATATATATATATATATATATATATATCACACAGATTAAGTTTTTTTTCACCTCTTTCAGGTTTCCTTACTTACTCAGAGCAAGTCAATTATTACAATGCTTACTTATCACACCTCGAGGTCAGGAGTACTATTATTTATTTTTTTTTTTATTTATTTATGAAACATTTTCCTTGTATATTAAACGAATTTTAACAGTATCTAAAATAATACTGAAAACAGCTTAACGTTACAAAAATAAACACAGGTTGACAGTCACTAATACACTGACTTCTTTTTTTTTAATTGAACGAAACTCATTCGTATCGTTACGAAAACGAAAATCTGTTTGGCGTCACAAATCTACAGACTAATTAGTTTCTGCATGATTTTTTCCCTGTTGAACGAAGCTTATTCCTTACGTTACAAAAGCGAAAAACGGTATTTTCCAGGTGAACACATTGCTGCTACTCGTAACTTAAGCCAGGTAATAGCTGCCTGACAGACGCTAATGTAGAACACATGGCTCCCCTTTGTGAATAAGCTTTGTTTACATACAATCTCTTCCTCATCTTTTATTCGGTAGGAAATTGCATGCTCCCAACACGCGAGAGAATGAGTCCAGTATTATCATTGTAATCATGAAATTAAGGGGATCATTTTCGCTGGATAATTACATAATTGCAATTAATGGGCATGGCTGTTTTAACTGTTTTTATTTTATGATCTGTAATAATAAAATGGATAGAAATTTGCAAGAATAAAAAGAATAGACTTGGAATAGGTCGTAGGATGGAGAGAGAGGATAAGAAGAAATTAGGAAGGGGAGGAAAGGAAGAAGAAGAAAAAGGAAGAGGAGAAGAAGGAGACGAGAAGAAGTTGAATAGAATTGAAGAGATAGAAAAATAAGCAATAGGAGATGAAAAAGAAGTTGAGGAAGATTAAAAAACGAACACCAGACAGAAAAGATGGAATGCTAAAAATAGAAGAAGACGGAAGAGGAGGAAAAGAAGACGTACGGGGAAAAGGATCAAGAGGTGAAATGGGTAAGAAGGAAGAGGAGAAAAGAAGGAAGAGAAAAGGGAGAAGAATATCAGGAAGAGAAATGAATAAGAAGAAGATAGAAAGAAAAACGAATAATTAGAAGATGAAGAAAAATGTGAGGAAAAAGAAGGAAAGGGAAAGAAAGAGAAAAAGAAGAGGAAAAAGAAGAGGAGAGACAGAATAAAGAAAGAGAAGGAGGAAGAGTAAAGGACGAAGAACAAAAAAGAAGAATGTTGAGCAGGATGGGAGAAAAAGAGCGAGAAGTGATAATAGGGAAAAAAAGAAAAAATAGAAAGAAAAGAAAGAGAAAAAATGATGGAGAGAAATAGAGTGAGATGGTAGAGGAGAAAGTTACTTAGGACCAGAAGGAACGGGAAAAATAAATGAAGGGGAATGAAAAGGTTGGAGAACAGGAAGAAGAAAATGGAAGAATAAGGAAGAAGAAGAAGAAGATGCCTAAGGAAGAGTAAATCACGAGAAGGAGATGGACAACGAGGAACAGGAAAACACGAGAAAAAGAGAAAGAAAATGGAAGGGTAACAGAAGTAACTCTCTGGGGATGAGAAAATATTGAGATTTTAGGAAGAGGAGGAAAAACGAAGAAATAATAAGGAAACAGAGGAAGAAGGAGGTGGAGGAGGAGAAGGATGCAGTGAAGAAGAAGAAGGAGCTGGAGGAAGATCTCTCAATCCGTCTTGATTACCTTGGCATCAGTAGCCTAAGGAAAAAGATCTCATAAACTTGTTCTGAAAATAGAACTCCTTTTTGACACACTCCACTGACACAAATAGATAAATAGATAGATAGATAAATTGTTAGCTAGATAGATAGATAGATAGACAGACGTACTGATATAATTGTAGATAGACACAGGCAGGCATATTGATAGAAAGATAGATAGATGGAGAGATAGATAGATGAGTAAGGAGAGATACTGACATATATATTTAAATAGAAAGGAATCTATAGGAGTGGATAGTTATATATATATATATATATATATATATATATATATATATATATATATATATATATATATATATATATATATATATATATATATATAATATAATTAAATAAGCACATTAACATGAATTAGTTTTACCCCGACCGGGACTTGAACGTAGGACTTATAATGACTAAGCCAAGGCTCTACCAACTACACCTTCTGTGGTGTAGTTGGTAGCGCCTTGGCTTAGTAATTATAAGTCCTACGTTCAAGTCCCGGTCTAGATAAAAATTATTCATATATATATATATATATATATATATATATATATATATATATATATATATATATATATATATATATGTATATATATATATATATATATATATATATATATATATATATATATATATATATATATATATATATATATATATATATATATATATATATATATATAATTAAATAAGCACATTACCATATGTGAAAACATGAATTAGTTTTACCCCGACCGGGACTTGAACCTAGGACTTATAATTACTAAGCCAAGGCGCTACCAACTACACCTTCTGTGGTGTAGTTGGTAGCGCCTTGGCTTAGTAATTATAAGTCCTAGGTTCAAATCCCGGTCTAGATAAAAATTATTCATATATATATATATATATATATATATATATATATATATATATATATATATATATATATATATATATATATATATAATTAAATAAGCACATTACCATATGTGAAAACATGAATTAGTTTTACCCCGACCGGGACTTGAACCTAGGACTTATAATTACTAAGCCAAGGCGCTACCAACTACACCTTCTGTGGTGTAGTTGGTAGCGCCTTGGCTTAGTAATTATAAGTCCTAGGTTCAAGTCCCGGTCGAGATAAAAATTATTCATATATATATATATATATATATATATATATATATATATATATATATATATATATATATATATATATATATATATATATATATATATATATATAGTAGGAAAAACCCATTAAATAAAACATTTAGACTGTATGCTATCAGTCCAGTGTTATTAATATATATATATATATATATATATATATATATATATATATATATATATATATATATATATATATATATATATATATATATATATATATATAGATAGATAGATAGATAGATAGATAGATAGATAGATAGATAGACAGAGACATGGGCAGGCATACTGAAAGAAAAATAGATAGATGGAGAGATATTATCGATGAGTAAGGAGAGATACTGACATATAGATATTTAAATAGGCATATAGATATGTGAATAGAAGTATGGAATGACTGGTAGATACAATAACTGAAGATTTCAACAGTAGCAATATAATTATCTCTTCTTCTTCTTCTTCTTCTTCTTCTTCTTCTTCTTCTTCTTCTTCTTCTTCTTCTTCTTCTCCTTCTTCTTCTTCTTCTTCTTCTTCTTCTTCTTCGTATAACCCTCCTCCTCTTCCTCATTCTACTCCTCCTCCTCATCTTTCTTCTTCTTCTTCTTCTTCTTCTTCTTCTTCTTCTTCTTCTTCTTCTTCTTCTTCTTCTTCTTCTTCTTCTTCTTCTTCTTCTTCTTCTTCTTCTTCTTCTTCTTCTTCTTCTTCTTCTTCTTCTTCTTCTTCTTCTTCTTCGTATAACCCTCCTCCTCTTCCTCATTCTACTCCTCCTCCTCATCTTTCTTCTTCTTCTTCTTCTCCTTCTTCTTCTTCTTCTTCTTCTTCTTCTTCTTCTTCTTCTTCTTCTTCTTCTTCTTCTTTCTCTTCAGTACTATAATGCAGCCAGCAACACTCCCTCATGGAAGTTAAACAGTAGAAAAAAATAGTTTTAATTGCATATTCTGCATATGCATAATTGCCTGCATTGCTTCTGAGAGAGGTTGTCCTTGTTCAAGTTGACCTGATTTTTACTTAATCTTATTTATTTATTTATTTTTATTTAAATATTTTTTTTTATTTATAGATTTTTTGTATGTATTTTCTGTGAATGTGATGGTAAATACTTTTGGAATCTGTCATGTGTTAGTTACTGCCACCTACATATATACTCCCAAATATACACACATGTACATAAACATTCATACATACATGCTGTTTAGTTTATGTTCAAACAACCTTTTGTTAACTCGTTTATATGCGTACATACATGCATACAAGCAGGCATACATACATACATACATACATACATACATACATACATACATACATACATACATACATACATACATACATACACACACACACACACACACACACACACACACACACACATACACACACACACACACACACACACACACACACACACACACACACACACACACACACACACACACACGCATATATATATATATATATATATATATATATATATATATATATATATATATATATGCACACACACTTACATGCCTTTGTATAGTTATATATTTTTATATTTAAACATCCGTCTGTTCCTTTTCGGCAATGTACATACGTAAATACATGTATGCATGCATGCATACATACTTACGTTTGTGTAGTTGTATATTTTATAATATACAAAAAATTCTGTTACCTTTTCAGCAACGTACATGCATACATACATGCATTCAAGCTTACATACATACATACATACAGCCTTAAGCACATTGATGGATTGTTTCATATCTGGTATTGTGTTAATTGAAACTTGTTCCATACATACACACATTCATACATAAACGAATATTTGTGTTTGCGGAGAGAGGAGAGAGAGAGAGAGAGAGAGAGAGAGAGAGAGAGAGAGAGAGAGAGAGAGAGAGATTCCCTTATGTGGGGGTGGACTACCTTGACATTCCCATAAATATAAAATGTGAAA
>JAXCGZ010019272.1:15000-42500 GCA_037179515.1 Halocaridina rubra
CACTAAGTGCAAAATGGAACCGACCAGGAGACGGAAAGTTACGAGCTTGGGGTTCTTTTTCGTAATCACAATTAGGTAATTACAATCCGTTACACATGTCTTATTATCCCTTCACATCTGACAAGTCACATTACTCCCCACCTCTGTTTCTCTCTATGTTTACTTCGTGCCCAGGCCCCATGAGGTTAGATTTATTTTTTTTTGGCCCGTCCTTGTGTCACAATCATAAAGAAAAAGGTATAATTACACTACAGAGAGAAAAGGATATAGTAGTGTTACCTCATTTGTTTTATGCTTCGCCATAAAATGTGTTGTTGCCCCATAGCAATACTTAATACTGGACAGGTGTTCGTAGCTATAGCCTGCATCTTTTTTGTCTATCTGTCTATCTATCGATTTATATGATCTATTTGTTGATATAATACTTATTAGAATGTAGTTAATATTAAAAAAAAATGGTTTCCTAGAAAAGCAGACTGTTACATTACAGCTAAATTTTCCTTATTTTCGCTATTTTAGGTGAATTGTCATATTATCTTATCAGTTACATGCATTCTCTGCAAAGCATTTGTAAATTTATTAGAATAATGATTAATAATAATAATAATAATGTTAATATTATGCCTTCTTCAGAGGGATGGCCGCAACAGTAACAAATAAACTCCAGTAGCTGTGCCTCATATCCCATTTAGGAGGTGCTTGAACTCATGAAACTATTTTTAAGAGGGAGGGACCGTCTTACCCACTTCCTGTCTCGATTTACGCTGATAAGTATTATATCAATGCCTAGGAGTGATCCAATAGTCTGATACCGAATTATATTGATCAAGATAATTGTTATCTACGTTTTAGAGTCTATATAAACATTTGCTCCCATGAGTCTACACCCATTCCACGTTTTCTTCGCACGCGCAAGGCACGCGTGTTTAGCGCTCAGATTTTTTTCCTAATATTTTCGACGTGAGAAGTGAATTTTCTGGTTCTTTCCGTAGTTAAGAGCAGCGAATGAACAATGTTTAATATACATTTGGGTAAATGGATAACTGCTGGTTTTGGTATTGTGTCTCTTTATTTCGCTTTCTTCCATAAGCGAGGTCACAAGAAGTCAGTGACACGTCATGGAAGGTATTTATTTTTAATAACTAATCTTTATATATATATATATATATATATATATATATATATATATATATATATATATATATATATATATATATATATATATATATATATATATATATATATATATATATATATATATATATATATATATAAAACATTGAGAATGACATATGAAACTGAAAGTACAATTCAACTTGCATCTTTTGATTACCTCTGTGATCTGTAGAACTCATTCTCCTACCAGAGTGTCCTTAACTGGTACATAGGACGATTTCCCCTAAGGTCAATTGCTCCATAGGATAATTAGCCATGTAACACTTGCCCCTTAAGATAACCTAAGCTTGAAAAATATATTCAAGCTGAATCTCTTTTCATTCATTATTTCTTAATAATATATTTCACTTTAATATTATAAAGGAGAAATTGTCCCAAGGGCCAATTATCCATGCATTATCCTCAGTACTCGACAGGAATTATTATTAATAGTCTCCCCTTCCAACTTCAACTCCTCACTTAAAAATGTATGTACAAACTTACTCATATCACAACACCCACCCCTACATTTCGGGAATCGAACTCAGAATCAGTGAAGTCAAATGAACAACTCATGACTATTGCACTGTAAGTCACTGATAGTTCAAGCATGGGTGGGTATTCAAGTCATAACCATAAAGCTGTGAGGTACATAATTCAAATTTATTTAGCCCTTAGGTACATGAGTAGCGAATAGTTCAAGCATGAGTAGTGTTCGAGTCATAACTATTGAACTATGAGGTACATGAGTCACTGATAGTTCAAACCTCTGTGCGTGGTCAAGTCATAATCATTGAACGATGAGGTATATGAGTCACTGATAGTTCAAACCTCTGTGCGTGGTCAAGTCATAATCATTGAACGATGAGGTATATGAGTCACTCATAGCTCTGGCATAAGTGGTTGTTCAAGTCATGACCATTGAACTATGAGGTACATAAGTCATAATCATTTAGTCATGAGGTACATTTTTTTTAGCATGTATCATTTACTAGTTTAATCAGGGAATAATAATAATAAAAATAATAATAGAAGTAATAATAATGATAATAATAATAATAATAATAATAATAATAATAATAATAATAATAATAATAATAATAATAATAATAATAATAATAATAATAATAATAATAATAATAATAATAATAATAATAATAACAATAATAATAACAATAATAATAGAAATAATAATAATAATGGTTGGTTTGATTTGGGTTTTACGTCACGAACTCCCTTTTTATCTAAGGGCTAGGACGGTTGCCTTCTTGCGAAGGACTTGTTTTGGCAGATGTAATCGTTACCCTGAGTGCATGCCCTTACTAACCTCAGTCCGTGACGGGGCGCGAACCCTCGATCTGCCACCTCAGAGTCGCAGACGCTACCATTTTGCCATGGAGACTTCATAGAAATAATAATAATAATAATAATAATAATAATAATAATAATAATAATAATAATAATAATAATAATAATAATAATAATAACAATAATAATAATAATAATAATAATAATAATAATAATAATAATAATAATAATAATAATAATAATAATAGAAATAATAATAATAATAATAATGATAATAATAATAATAATAATAATAATAATAATAATAATAATAATAATAATAATAATAACAAGGTAAGTTTTATTAACTGTTCTTACACATGTAATTTTGACAGTATTCCTGGAGAGCGATGCTATGATATGTACAATCCACCTAGTTCCGATTCATGTGATGAAGATTTCGAACCTGGGCCGACATGTGGAGTAGGGGTAAGTGACGACCTAAAAAAAATTGAGAAAAGTATATTTTGTTCTCACACTGAATGATTAAATAATTTGGCATATTATATAACAGAAGAGAGATCTTGCCATTTCCAACACTATCAGTTTTTCCACAACTAAATATCTTTAACACTACTACTACTACTACTACTACTACTACTACTGCTGATAATAATAATAATAATAATAATAATAATAATAATAATAATAATAATAATAATAATAATAATAATAATAATAATAATAATAATAATAATAATAATAATAATAATAGTAATAATAATTATAATGATAATAATAATTGTTGTAGACACGCACTGTAAATGCACATATGTAGATTTAAGAAAAAAAATTATGATTAGTAAAATATTCGTAGCAGATATCAAGACCAGCTGAGAAGATTTTGTCTTTCTAAGCAAAAATATTTTCTTCCTTACAGACGCCTTACAAGATAGAATCTACTCCACGTGGCCTTGTTTATGTTTTCAACTACATAAATTTCGCGCCAAATGAAAAGTTAAAAGTAAGACGCGGTGCTGAACTCGATTCCCAAAACATAAGAGAGACCTTCAGTAAGATGGGATACGAAGTCACGATTTATGAGGACCTGAATCAATCTGTCACTGAAGAAAGACTGGACGAAATAGCCACAAATCCAAGACTTCAGCAAGTCGACGCACTCATCCTGTTTTTCCTCTCACATGGTAAAGACTCAAATATATTTCACACCAGGGACTGCATACCCAAAACCACTGACAGTTACAGTGAATGCGAAGGCATAGATATTCGTACAATTAGGAAAAAGTTCAACAACGCAAGCTGTCCATACATGAAGAATAAACCTAAAATACTTTTCACAAGCTACTGCAGAGGTGGGAAAGTGGAAAAATATGAAATCGATGGGAATGATTTTGTACGGATATATGTTCCAAAGGATTTGGTTACTATCAATGCCACAACAGAGGGCGTGGCTGCTCGAAGGGAAATACATGGGGGCACTACTTTTATTAAGACTCTTTGTCAGGTACTTGAAATACATGCCAGCGATGAATTACGAGATATATACATGCGACTGAATGATAAAGTCATGCAAGAGAAAGGCCCAACAGCCTGCTGGGAAGATTCTCGCTTCAGAAAATTCTACTTCATTCCTAGAGCATGAATCAGCAGAAATTTAAACACCATTGTCAGTGCCAACAAAAACTGAAACACCAGTTCCATTGCCCCCCCCCCAACCAAAAAAAAAACGCCAGTGACAACAAAGCTGAAAAACTAGTGTCAATGCCAACAAGAACAAACACTAGTGCCAACAAATACTGAAACACCAGTGCCAACAAAAACTTAAACATCAGTACAAGTGCCAACAAGATCTGAAACCAGTGCCATAAAAACTGAAACAACAGTAGCAGTGCCAGGAAAAACTGTAACACCAGTAGCAGTGCTAACAAAACTGAAACACCAGTGCCAGGAAAAACTGAAGCACCTGTGCTAGTGCCGACAAAAAAATTAAACACTAGTGCCAGCGCCAGGAAAAACTGTAACACCAGTAGCAGTGCTAACAGAAACTGAAACACCAGTGCCAGGAAAAACTGAAGCACCTGTGCTAGTGCTAACAAAAACTGAAACACCAGTGCCAGGAAAAACTGAAGCACCTGTGCTAGTGCCAACAAAAAACTGAAGCACTAGTGCCAGTGCCAACATAAACTTTCATATCTTGCAAAGAAGAGTAACCACAGGGTGATCTAGGGTTATTCATATTTACAGTGCAAGTCTCCTAACCTAACCTATTCCAACTCACAATTTACAGGGTTATTTAACTTTACACGTGTTTCTTGTGGTTACACATCTTTACAAGATCCATATCATTATTTATTAAATATAATTAAGTATGTATTTTAACATCGACCCCACATAAGAGTGGGAAAGGATGTAGACGAAGAAGAAGAAGAAGAAGAAGAAGAAAGTATGTATTTTAACAATAAAGTTATATATTTTCTATTTTTTCTCAAGCAATAAGGAAATTCATTTATACCATTTGTCTCTCAAACTGCTATTGTCTGAAACTGAATACTCTTTAACTGCTCTTTGATGATAATTGCTGAGAGTGTAAGACATTAGTGCTTCTTCTTTTTTAATATGCCAGTTGCTTTGCATATGACTTTAATTTATTATTAGTATTAGAGTGTCATGTTGTTATACTTACGCAATTATCACACAATTATTACGCACTTTATCAACAAAATAACAACAAATCCAGCTATAAAGATATCCATTAAAAGCTCTTGGCACCCCTAATGACCACAAATTAAAGTAGAAAAACTACAAGTTGATGCAAAAAGAGATGCAGCAAAGAAAAGTTTAGGAACCCTTCCCCCATTCCTTGGCATTTTTTGACTTTGCAGCAAAGAAAAGTTTAGGAACCCTTCCTCTATTCTTTAACTTTTTTTGACTTTGCAGCAATGAAAACTTTAGGAACCCTTCCCCCATTCTTTGACTTGTTTTGACTTTGCAGCAAAGAAAAGTTTAGGAACCCTTCCCCCATTCCTTGGCATTTTTTGACTTTGCAGCAAAGAAAAGTTTAGGAACCCTTCCCCTATTCTTTAACTTTTTTTGACTTTGCAGCAATGAAAAGTTTAGGAACCCTTTCCCATTCTTTGACTTGTTTTGACTTTGCCTTTCACTGCAAGAGTGAAAAGTAAAAATTTTTCAAGACAGTATTAAGACTAATTATGTTGTATGGTTTGGAGACAGCCCCATTGTCAAAAAAGACTGGAGGCAGAGGTAGAAGTAGCAGAGCTGAAGAGGCTACTGTTTTCTTTTGGCCTGCCAAGATTGGACAGTATAGAGGAATTAGTATATTAAAAGGATTGCTCAGGTAGGACGGTATGGGGACGTGGTGAGAGGCAAGACTGAGATGGTTTGGACGTGTGCTGAGGAGGGATGAGAGGTATGTTGAGAGAAGGATGCTGAAGCTAGAAGTTTCAGCCGGAGGGGGGGAGAGACAAGCCAAAGATGAGATTTATGGATGTGGTGAGGGAGGATATGAAGGTAAGTTGTGTGACGTAGTATGCATGAGATAATGCGGTATGGAGACAGTTGATCCGCTGTGGCAACCCTTGACGTAAGAAACTGAAAGATTTGATGATTGTTATCGTTATTATTATTATTATTATTATTATTATTATTATTATTATTATTATTATTATTATTATTATTATTATTATTATTATTATTATTATTATTATTATTAGTTAATCATAGATAAGGCAGGTTTATTAACACTGATAAAATTCCATATCATTATCAAGTGATTACATGTCTACAGCTATCTGTTATGTATCATCAAACTTATATTTGTATAGAATATGCACATACTTGTACCAGGGGGCCGCGTTAGCTCAGTGGTAGAGCACGCGAGTCACAAAGCGACTAGTGGGTGTTCGATCCCTCACCTGGGCGCAAGGAACAAGCCCAACCTGAGCGAATACCCTTTCTAACCTCAGACCGTGGCTGGTCTCGAACTGACGAATCAAAGTGGCGCGTGACTGGTCTCGAACTGACGACCTGACAATTAAAGTGGCGTGTGTTATCATCAGGCCACGACGGCCACAATGATAATAATAAGAAGAGGAATAATAATACTCAGTTATATCTACTATTACTGCCACTATAAATGACAATTGGTGGGTCCAATTCGTCCTAGCTCGAATAGGTTGCCTACCTGGCTATTTATTTGGAAATATTTTTATCTAAGTTTCACTTTTATTAAAATTTATTTTTTAAGCGATTTTTTTTATTCATTTAAATATATATCACTATTAGTTAGTTTTTTTTATTATTTCTTCATTTATTTATTTATTTATAATTATATTTATTCGGCTTTTCTGATACGATGTTCCAATAAACCCCGTTAATTGGAATCCAGGATATATTGCTCGACTCTTCTTCAATTTTTTGTTCACTTTATCAAGGTCTCATAAACACTCTTGCTATATACTGTACTTATTTGACCTTATATGAATTTAAGATAATATACATATTTGTTTGTTTGTTCGTACGTATTGTTTGCCTTTACCACGTTTATGTATACACACACACACGCATACACACACACACACACACACACACACACACACACACACACACACACACACACACACACACACAAGCACACACGGGGGGGACACACACTCATATATAAAGTGGGCCGAAAGATTGTATTCTGTTTTTATTTTTGCACCCCTCTGGGTGAGGAATTATCTGGCTAAGGCCCCTCCTAATGATAGCTACGCTTTAATGCCAAATGACTTAAAGAATAGCATACCTACATTTGGCTCACCCTCTGTGTGTGTGTGTGTGTATATATATATATATATATATATATATATATATATATATATATATATATATATATATATATATATATATAGATATATATATAGATAGATAGATAGATAGATAGATAGATAGATAGATAGATAGACAGATAGATAGATAGAAAGATAGATGTTATTATTATGTTTACTTATATTTTTACATGACACGTAATTCCCCTCATAAGAGGGTTGGCTGAGTCAAACCTTGACTCATTGCTAAATTTAGAAAGACACGAAGGAGGGATTCCCAGTCCTTATGCTCCGCCTCATTTAGTTGACTCTTGCCACACGTAGGGGAACACGGAGACGGTAGTTTTGTCTCCCCTCCCCAGGAGCAGAAAAGAAGAAATTGGAGAGTAAAAGAATGGAAGATTGAGCTATGGGAGGCTGAGGAACGCTTATACGAGTATCTGACAGGTATTGCATACAAAGCAGGAAGTGTTGAGGTTGCCAAAACGAGTTCGATTCCAACCACGTGGCGTTATGAAGGGTATCCAGGCATGCTTCCCCAGCTCCAGCTCCCTGTGTCCACCCTCATTCTTAATATCCCAGCTCAAACATTTCTTTGTCCACCCCCATTTGAATGGGGACTAGCTGTGACTCAGATATGGGGAAATATACTGTACGAGTCAGATTCTTCTTCTTCGTAATTTTGTCGTTGACCTTGCTCTAGGGAGCCTTGGCTTGGATTCCATCCGGGGATGAGTATCAGTTGACTGCTGGAATTGAATAATTGAATTAAACGGATTGATACATTTGAAGAATCGACGATAAAAAATGGTTAGAGAAGGAGGAAGATAGGAGAATATAGAGGGTAGTGGTGAAGAGGATAGGTAGAGATTGGAGACAAAAGACGCGGAGAATAGTTAATGAGTGTTATCATGTTAAATGAATAAAGGATAGTTGTTAGAAGAGTGATTAGGAAGGGATAGATGAAAATAGAAGATAATTATTTAGGGGATAGTTGGAGAATGGAGAAGATAGATATGGAGAATAGTTCATACTTGTTATCATATTATATGAATAGGGAAGGAGAATTGTTAGAAAAGTAATTAGGATAGGTGGAAGAGGGAAAACTTAAAGTTAATTACAGGGAGGATAGTTAGTGAATAGGCATGGAAAGGAGTTAATAGCTGTTAGTCAAATTAAGTGAATAGAGAAGATGTGTTAGGAAAGCAGGAATAAGGAAATATTAAAGATAATTACGGAGAGGATAGTTAGAAAATAGAAAAAGAAAATGGCATATGAAAAAGGATAATTAACGATTACTTCGTCAAATGAAACGAAAAAAGGCGAGAGGATTATAAAATGGTATTAGGAGAGAAAGAATAGAAGCTGGTGAAGAAATGAAGTAAAAATAATATATATATATATATATATATATATATATATATATATATATATATATATATATATATATATATATATATATATATATATATATATATATATATATATATATATATATATATTTAGGAACCAGCAAAACACACCATATATATAGTTTTATATATGACGATTAATCCCCATTATGGGGGTGAACACAGACAGATTGGAGCTAGGGGATTAGGGTTGGATGCCCTTCTTTACGCCCCGCGGTGTGTTTGATCGTGGGTTTTGCCAGTACACTTGCGCGTTCCCCCAAAATAAACGTCAATATATCTGTAACAAAATTAGTTATATCCTTATTACGTAGCTCAGTTGGTAGAATGCCTCTCTGCAACCTAGGAAGTAGCTGGTTAAACTTCACAATGATATCCCTCAAAACTTGTCTCCGCCAGAATTAAATGTCTACGGGTTTTACACGCCCAATATCAGAATTCGACTTCCTCTGTACAGAAAACGGATGATAATTTAGCTATACTAAGGACAGACTATACAGTATTACTTAGGGCTAAAACGGTGCTCTCTTGTGAATCAAATCAATCAAAATCAAATCAAAACATTTATTTCCATTTTGTACAATGGTTATTCAACATTAATAGTAACTTATAAGAAGACGTGTAATTAAACTGATAAATAAGAGGGTTAGACATATAGTTAAATTAAATGTAGCTTTCATAGAAAATAATAATGCTGTAATAAAAATGTTAACAATAATGTTAATAATAAAGTAGTAAGTATGCCACTAGATACAGGTTCGTTATTATTGGCATCATTTCCATATTTGTTTCCTTACAATGAGAATAATTAGTTCTTAATGAGCAGCAACTATTTGTCCAAAAGAAAACTATATAGTTTGCCATTGAAAGCTGTGAAGGAGGATGCATTTTTAAGATGCTCTGGAATATTATTCCAGAGTGTTGGCCCTTTGATAGTGATCATCTTTGAACCTGCTTCTGTGTTTGTTCTGTGAATAAAGAGCTCACTGCTCTGTCTTGTGTTGGTTCCCCTTATATCCCTGACTGTTTTTAAATCAAATAGCCAGCTAGGGTAATGATGGTCCAAAATTTTGAATACAAAAACATAAATAGCATAAGCGACCTTATTTTCTGCCCGCAGCCACCCAAGTTTATTGAGAGCTGGTGTGATGTGGTCATATTTTCTTATTCCTCCCAGGGCAACTCGAGCTGCAAAATTAAGAAGCTTCTGTATTCTGTTTATCTGAGTCTTAGTGGTAGATCCCCAAACAGTTGTGCAGTAATTAATGTGACTTAGGGCTAGAGATTCAACAACAGTTATTCGAGTGGTAGTCTCAAAATTGTCTTTTATACGTGATAAGTACATTAATGTTCCTGATTTTGGGCAGGTGTGCTCGTTACTCTGAGTGCATGTCTTTTCTAACCTTAGGCCGTGGCAGTACAACTATTGATTATTATTATTATTATTATTATTATTATTATTATTATTATTATTATTATTATTATTATTATTATCATTAGTAGTAGTAGTAGTAGAATATTAGAATATCATCTCACATCGTAAATATTCCATAGTTCTTTGTTCCTAAATGTGAACTCAAATATAGTTCCTTTATAACGGGAAGCTTAATAATAATATAATAATAATTATAATCATGATGATGATAAAACCAGGCATAGTCATATACCAGAAGCCATGGTTTCTAAAGTCTCTTCGAAAGTGTCAACTGTCATTACTCTGAGTGCCACCACGTGACAACAACTGTTTTATATATATATATATATATATATATATATATATATATATATATATATATATATATATATATATATATATATATATATATATATTTTTTTTTTTTTTTTTTTTTTTTTTTTTTTTTCTCCAGCAGCACTCAATTCCGGGTGCAATATTTAGTAGGGTTTCTTACTATCCAGCAGACTCTGATTCGTCTGTTTTTTTTTTTTTTTATTTAATGTATTTATTTATTTATTTATTTATTATTATTATTATTATTTTTTTTTTTTTTAGCAGTATTCAATTCCGGGTGCAATATTTAGTAGGGTTTCTTACTATCTAGCAGACTCTGATTCGTCAGGTCGAGGGTTCGCAGCCTTCTCCAGTCTGAATTCAAACAGGGCATTCACTTATGGCAACTTTCATACTTGCCAAAATCAAAGTTCTTAAGAAAGCTCCGTCCTAGCCCTTAGTGGAAAAGGGAATTCGTGACGTCAAATCTAGCACATCATTGCGTCACTCTTCAAAGTTTACTAATAGTTAAAAGTTTCTTGATATAATTCGCTTCCCTATACTTGTCATTCCAGATATTCAAAGTCGCATATACTTATTTGATTTCTACAGGAATTCATTCTTATATGTATCGTATTTTAAATCTAAATACATTGTTATTTTGTATGGCTAGAGGAAGGGGAACCACAAGTAAACAGTGCATCTTCCTGGTATTGCAACCGAGTATAGAACACTTACCCAGAATGATCAGCATTGTACGAGGTGAATAACCTTCACCATCTATCAAATCATGAACTGAGTTCAACCTGGCTCTAAGAATATGTGGCACCCTGCCATAATTATGCTCAGGAGAGTAGACACAAATGAAGCAAAATTACTGAGGTATCAAGGCAAACATTTGATTCCTAATAATGCACCGTTTTATGTATCACCCTTCGAAGCCACTGGAATGGAAGTGGACACCGACGTGTTTGAGCCAAGGGCATAAGGTTTGATACCCTTCCTAATGCACCGCAACGCGCTCGATCGCAACTTTTGCACTTCCCGAGATGAGTGCTCTAACCGTTGCTCTCGACTCTGGGACTGACAGACCCACGATCGAGCTAAAAAATAGTCAGTTACCACTAGGGACTCTAATGTAGTCATGAATGCTTCATTCTGTCTTTCTTTTCTCTTGCCTTATACAAAAATAAGCATATGTAGATATCTGTATATTAAACATTAAAGCACAGACATTGATATCGACATTATATACAACAGTGAACATTGGGGACTGCTATATCACAGTGGTTAGAACACTTATCTCTGGAATAGACAGACCCGTAATCGAGCTCACCTCGAGGCGTTAGGAAGAGCGTCTAGCCTTGTATTCCCAGCTTGACAGATCGGTTCCCGCTCAGGACCGAGAGTTTAAGCTGTTTACTGGGAAGGTTACTGCTGTAGATGGGCACCACAGTGAGGGGTTGGGGCTTGCCCAGGCTGACGTTCTGAGGAGCATCTCAGATGGATATCGGAACTGAAACACCGACAACCTTTAACCTTTAAATAAGCCTGGAACTGGTTGTCAATTTTCCAAGCAGAAGGACTTTGGCTAGTGATGAGTTGGTTGGATCAAGAAAATATTGCAGCCAACAGTGAAAAGAGAGTAATATAAATAAATCCATATAATATATTTACACCATCACTTATGCATGATCCTTCATTAAAATAATACAGTATAAAGAAACTGTTGTGTTAAGCTCCACCAGGCAGTGAATTACTTTGATGGTTCATTTGTAGAATGAGTGAAAGTGGTTTGGGATGAGACAGAGGAAGAGGTGGTTAAGGTAGTTTTAGAAGAACTCACTGGGATTGTTAGAGGATGGAAAGGAGTCATTTAGATTTGAGGGGCAAATTTATCACAAAAATAAAATGGAAGTAACTTTTATTGACCATTAGATATGTATACCGTATTCAAATCTCCCATCCATATTTGAGTGATCAACATATCAAGTATTCAAAAATTAAGAGAAATCTCCAAGAGCACACATTTCTGTTACTAAATGCATTTCATTGTATAATTTTGCATGTAATTTTTTTGAACACCTGCACGTGTAGAAGACTAGTCAAGATATGTGTTTTACAGTACAGCCTGAGTGGTACGAATATTGTTTACGAAATAGAATGGTCGAAACCTGGTGTCCTCCCATTTCGGTGTTCTGCCTCTAATTTTCCTGACTGAATGACTAAGTTTAATATAAATCTCCCTCAGATGAAGATTTTTTCCTTCCCTGTCCAGTATGTCACAAAGAGCTCGCACAAAATGTGTCCCGAGTTTGGTATTCCTGAGCGCTGTAATACCCTCCGTTGCAGCGTGAATCGTCACAATATCTCTGGGAACATCAACCACAGCATCACATTCAGGGAGTTCCTCATCCTCCCCTCGACAGAAGTTTGTAAAGAATATTTTGGGTTTCTTTTTCATGGCTGGACATTGTGTACCTGTGAATTTGCACCAGATGTCCTTTAGGTCTAGCTGTTGCACATCTTTTGTGTAAAATTTATGGGATTCTCTTCCGTGACTTAGGAAGAAGAAGATCAGTACATCCATTTGCTTAAGCTCTTTGTCCATACTAATTTCGTCTAATTTATCATTTGTTTCTTCTGCCGTCAAATCTTCCCAAATGAATACCTGGTAGTCTAACTTACTAAAGGTGATCATTAAGTTCGTCGAGTCTTCCTTTGCACCTTTCCTTTCTTTTGGGTCAGTGAGTCGGTCAGTGAACAAGTAGTTGAATATGTGCACTTTTCCAACTGGACTTGATGTGACAGGATAAGGCATCAACTCAGGATCAGTTCCCTGTTGAATGAAGCTAATCATTGTTTAATTCTTTCACATAGAATCTCAGATAAACTTATATCTATACAAACCTACTGAATATTAATGTTTCAGTTCACATCAGCATTACAAAAATATTATTGTAAAACTTACACAGGGACATAAGAAGTGCTATGTAATGTTTTAATAATAGTATTAGCATAACCTTATACAAATATTTCTGGATACAACAATTTAAATGATGATATATTTTCATGTCGATTGCAATTGTGTCACCAGGAAATTGTGTTTTAATTAGAGATAAGTTATGTAATCCATTTATACCAGGATGATTGTTTAGTTCTATGTTCTAGCTATGCAATATATAGCCATGTTGATTTCCATCACGAAATTGCATTATAATAAAAGATAATCTCTTATATTATATATCTTACCTCATTTGTATTGGAAGGCTCTCTGCTTAAGCCAGGACGATCGCTTGGTCCAATGTTCTGTGCAATACTAGAAAATCCAGGAGTTGCCGGATTTCCAATGGCTTTAATTTTCATTACTAGCTCCTTCGGAATCAAAGATAGTCTATGTTAGTCTTATAGTATATCAGTGTACTATATATTACAGTAAATCCGTTTATCATAGGAAGCAGGTAGGACAGTTTGGTGATGTGGTGTGGGATGTTAGACCTAGATGGTTTGGGTATGTGCGAAGAAGAGATGAGATGTATGTTGGGAGGAGGATACTGAGGATGAGCTGCCAGGCAGAAGGGGGAGAATAGGCCAAAGAGGAGATTTTATGAATGTAGTAAGAAATGACATGAGGGTGTATTGTGTGATGAAGGAGAACGCAAGGAAGAGGGCTATGTGGAGACAATTAATCTGCTACAGAAACCCCTGACGGAAGAAGGTGAAACATCTGACGATTAGTAAACTACTCATAAATTTATAGAGAAATATCCTGCTTCTACATTTCCTTGCGGCCATTCAAAAGGTTTTTGACGGCTTATTCTCTTCCTTTAGAAGAGAATAATACTCATCAGTGCCTTTTAGAGACATATATTTAAACTCATTTTGAATCTCATATAAATTTTATAAGACATAATGCCCTACCCTGCTGAACTTAGGAGGATGGTCACAACTATGGCGAGAGAAATGGAATAGCAGAGCTTCATCGTACCCTGTCCATCTACACAGTCTCTGCCAGTTATTTTATACTTGCATATGTAATGGCTGCAATCCCCTTGTAAGGGGAGAGACAAAAAAAAAATCAGAGAGGAAGGCATTGCCAGGCGTCATACTGCTCCTATCACTTTCATTTGCCTATTATGACATAATAAGGACATTGATATTTAAATTCCGTATTTAGTTTACGTTTTTCTTAAAGCAAGAATACGACCGTGTTCCCGTGCACGTCATAAAAGTCGACTAGATTGAGCAGAGAGAGGGAACTGGGAGTCTCTCCCTTTGCATATTCTTCCCACAAAGAGTCAAGTTGCTTGCTTTGACTCAACCGCCCCCTTTATAGGGAGGATTATGGTTTTTGTACTGAAGAGCTAAACATCTCATGATACTCCACTTGAATCTCACATACTGTGTTCTTACTTCTTTCTTTTTATGTTTTTTGCCATTCAGATGATCTGCCAGATTTTTACGTCCATTTAGTGTTATTTGACACACTTCGCACTTAAGTTGCTCAATTGAGTTATCAGTCACAATTACTAGACCATCTCTGAATGCTCTTGAAACTTCCTGTATTTGAAAAAAAAATAGCTATAATGTGCATAGCTTAACTTGAATTAAAAATCATCATTCCAGCCTTTAAAAATATGGAAATCTAAATTTAATTCTCCACATGTTCTTAATACAGGTTTTTTTTTAGGATCATTACAGTCTGTATGGACTATAGTTGAGATGATTTAAAAAAAAAATTCAAACTTGAGTCTGATGTAACAAGGATTCTTTAAACTTCACTGAATAATAATGCACTGTTTTATGTGTCTCAATCAGTCCCCATTTATATGGCGGTGGCTACAAGACTTATTGGAGCTGCAGGACCGAACCAGCGATAGGTGCTTCCTGACTCGCGCACTGTTCAAAGAATCTATGTTATGTGAGGCTAAACTCAAGTTTTAGAAGATATTTTTTCTTTTTGAAAAATTATCTCAAGATGATTTTACACAAAGAAAAGTTATTCAAAAATAGGTCTAAATAAGGTATTGATTCTTTAAACTTCTAAATCCCTTGCAGTATTAGTTACATAATGCTATATATCTTCTTAACCCCAAAGAAAATTTTATAAAAAGTCTGTTAGCTCAAAAGTAATACATAACCAGCTGTGCTTACAATAAATTGCTAAAGCCATCAACATAAAAGCTGATGCTGATAAGAATCATGACTTACATCCATATCAGTTTCATCTCTGGACTTAGATTGGTTTTCCGTATCATTGGTCTTTCTCTTGTGTTCAAAACTGTTGATATGTTCCTTGAAAGGAACTGTTCCAGTGAATACTTTATCACAAATTGTGCACTGGAAGGCTCTTCTGTCATTGACAATAAGTACACCTTTTCTTTCGTATTCAATGTCACCTTCTGGTAAGGGAGCCACTAAGCTTCTCGGAGCACCATTTGGTTTCTGGATAGCATATTTAGACCCTTCTATATGATCTCGGGAGCATATATGATCAGAAAGCGAGAGATCTCTTGGAATAGGTATCCGGCAAATTTGACATTCATATCTTTGACTTAAGTTGTTGTAGATTATAACTTGGTTATCAATGGACTCTTGAGCTAGAGGAGACTGCTGAGAAAGATAATTGTTGATTAATTTCCCATGATAACTTTTGTGTTATATTTAAGAAGCCCTTGCATTAGCTCTATGTTAAAGAAAAATGATTATGTGATAAATGAATTACATCTAAATACATCTTAGATGAGAGACAGATTTGTGCATTTTCTTTCATTGAGTCTTAGTTGGCAATATGTTATATTTCTGTAAACAAATCTTTTATATTCATCTCTAAATTATGAAAGAATGGATGAGAATGTATGAAATTACCATGGTGAGCAGATTGTGTGGTGAACTTCCTTGACGCAGTTCTAGAGGTTTAATGGATTCCCTTGGAAACTGTTGGATGTTTGGTACCTTATGAGGAGTTCCACCCAATGACAGAAGGTGAGGAGGCATGGATGAGAAATTCCTGTTTGCTACTGCTGATGTGTTAGAATCAGTTGGACTGAATAGAATTCTAGGTTTCAAAAGTTGTTGACAAGCCATTCCACCTGTCATCTGATTCTGATTTGCTGCTGCTTTATAACCTGTTGTCGGTACCTGAGCATTGGCCATGTGACTTGGTTCATTTTTTTGCTCTGAAAATGTGTTTCCAGGTAAAAATGGGGCATGTAGATGATTTGGATTAGTATCCATTACTGATGCTGGGTCTCCAAATACCAGTCTAGCATTAGACTGGCATGAAGAATCACCTAGTGGTTGTGGAGATATTTCCACTTCTATTGGATTACCAAGACTTTGTGTGACTTTTGGAATGGCACCAGTCGTATTTTGGGTAACACTGGGGAAACTTTTATATGTGCTGGTAGGTGTGGAAGTTCTGCGAAAATCTTCTTGATTTTCAAGCCAAGAATCCTGTGAATAAGGTCTTATATTCGATACTGGATTCCATGTAGAAGATTGTTGGTTTGTATTATTCCAATCTTGGTCTTCAGCAGGATAGCATTTATCACTAAAGTGTGATTGTTCAACATGTGCTATACCTGATTTAGTTGGTGTCACTCGAGTTGGATTTGGCACAAAGACAGTTCTTTGTAAAAGCTGTGGCTGTGGTGTTATTGCTGTGAGAGAGTTCTTGGATTGAGCTTCATATGTAAATTGCTCAGATGATTGACGTGCTAACAAAGTTCCAGGAGATCCTATTGCGCAAGGAGATTGAAATGTAGTATACACTATGCCACTGAACAACTGACTTGGATCTGCACTATGAGATCTTTGAACTCTGTTGTTTTCACCTCTAGTGTGATGAACAGTTTCTGGTAACTGCCTTCTGTCAAGTTTCTTTGCATGATCAGCTCCTTTTAGATGCTGATGAAGTGGAGATAGTCCATTCAGAGTCTTGTCGCAGATAATACACAGAAAACCAGGTATGCCACCTGAAGTCTCTGTTGCTTTGATTAGACTCTTATATACAGCATCAGTGACATCTTTTGGCAAATAATGTAAAAGGATTTTTGGTGCATTATATACATCACTTATAGCCACCCATGCGCATGCTTCCTTGTGTTTGTTGTTGGCCAGATGTTGCGCTGTTGAGGTTATAGAATTTGTAGATTTATTGCATATATGACATATGTATATGTAACTCTTTTCATCATACGTAACAATGCCATCCTTTAGTGACTGTTGAAACACTTCATCCTGCAAAAGAGAATGTTAAATGAAGATTTAAAGCTTTTTCAGGACTGCATTTCTGATGTACAGAAAGGAAACTAATTCATGTGAAGCAGCCCTTCCTTCAGAAGGAAGAAATCAGTGGAACAAAAGGATCTGGTTATAAAGAGTGAACCCCAGAATTTCATGTATAGTAAACTAACCCCGTGAATTATAAGGTAATGTTAGATTGAATGAGTTACCTTGTAAATATACATAAGCCTAGAGCACCCTAGGGTTACTATTCTTTATAAGATCCGAACATACTCTAGAACTGAAGCATTTTTCTATTCTTATATCAACACCGAATATTCTTGGATATTCATTACATAACTCTTGTTCTCTTTGTTCTGTGTTTTCTTCGTACCCAGGCCCGATGAGGTATTTTAAGTTTTTAATTCTTGGTAGGTTTTGGATGAGTATGGCAACAGTGATTATTTTAGTACTAAATATAAAATATCAGTTAAATGCCAATTTATGATGTTTTCTAGACTCACCCTATACATCATTTGTCACCATATATCACATAATGCCAATTTATGATGTTTTCTATACTTACCATATACATTATTTGTCAGCATATATCACATAATGCCAATTTATGATGTTTTCTATACTTACCATATACATTATTTGTCACCATATATCACATAATGCCAATTTATGATGTTTTCTATACTTACCATATACATTATTTGTCACCATATATCACATAATGCCAATTTATGATGTTTTCTAGACTCACCCTATACATCATTTGTCACCATATATCACATAATGCCAATTTATGATGTTTTCTATACTCACCATATACATCATTTGTCACCATATATCACATAATGCCAATTTATGATGTTTTCTATACTTACCATATACATTATTTGTCACCATATATCACATAATGCCAATTTATGATGTTTTCTATACTTACCATATACATTATTTGTCACCATATATCACATAATGCCAATTTATGATGTTTTCTAGACTCACCCTATACATCATTTGTCACCATATATCACATAATGCCAATTTATGATGTTTTCTATACTCACCATATACATCATTGGTCACCGTATATCACATAATGCCAATTTATGATGTTTTCTATACTCACCATAAATCACATAATGCCAATATATGATGATGTTCATGATACCTACTCACCATTTTCAGCATATGTCACCATACATTACATGCCAATTTATGATGATGTTTATGATATCAACTCACCATTTCTTATCTTGTATAAGGACTGATCATAATTTATCTGAAAGATAATATAGATAATTAATTATTTGGACCTCGGGAGTGCAGTAGTTAGAGCGCTCGGCTCTGAAATTAACAGACCCGTGTTAGAGCCCACCCTAGGGCGGTAGAAAGAGCATCCAGCTCAATTCCCCTGCTCTAGCCTGTCCACCCCCATTCGAATGGGGATGATTAGTGACACAATAGTCACCGTGGCTCAATCGGAGGCGTTCGCAACTCTGAGGCGTCAGGTCGAGCGTTCGCGCCCCGTCACAGTCTGAGGTTAGCAAGGGCATGCACTCAGGGTAAGAATTACATCTGCCAGAACAAGTCCTTCGCAAGAAGGCAACCGTCCTAGCCCTTGGTAGAAAAGGGAGTCCGTGGCGTAAAACCGGAACAACAACAACAACAACGATATATATTAATATGGATAAGAGATGGATAGATAGGCATAATGAATGTAACCTTATGGATCATATTTAATTCCCATTCGAATGGGGGTGGACACAGTGTTGAGCAAGGAAAATGAAGCTGGTTATCCTTGCTAACGCCCCGCGGCGGGATGGAACCTCTGTTTGGTTTATCACTTCCAGACTTGCGCTCTCTACCAATGAGCTATATGTAATTAGATTTACATTACTCGGACTTTGGAAATACATACAATTTCATTAAATTATCATTGTTATTATTATTATTATTATTATTATTATTATTATTATTATTTTTATTATTATTATTATTATTGTTGTTGTTTTCATTTTTGTTTACCCAGATGTCTAGGGAGCAGACCAGCTCAACAGATGTTGATCCTAAGCCCTGCTAAATGAAGAGATCTGATGCCAGGAATTAGATCATCCAGTCATAAATATTGAGCCAAGAGCATATACTGTATGTTTCTAAGAAGCAATGGAAAAAAGTGACTCCGTATAAATATGTGAAAAACTTCCTATAAAATAGAACATTATTATTATTATTATTATTATTATTATTATTATTATTATTATTATTATTATTATTATTACTTTACATCTTATATTTTATTTATTTATTTTCAGATCCTGTGCATGTGGTTATGGTTTGACTGAACCTCAAAGACCTTCAATATTTTCGGACAAGGTAAAGTTATATGAATTATCGTACATCACACACACTCGGGCTCTCTCTCTCTCTCTCTCTCTCTCTCTCTCTCTCTCTCTCTCTCTCTGCTTTTTATCTTATATTTTGCTACGATATCGTCCAAATGTCATGCCAACTTCAAAACACTTCATAACATGCATACGTAATCAGTTTGTTCGAAACCATTAATGACCGCTGGCTTTGGCTTAAAAACTTTGGTAATTGTTCGCTGCTAAACAGTTTTCGAGGCCTTCACTACTACTACCACCACTAATAATAATAATAATAATAATAATAATAATAATAATAATAATATTTTACTTTCCCAAAACCACGTTGGGACAAAAATAAATTTAATATTATTGTACCATTTGTCTTGATAGGTTTGTTTACCCCAAGGAAAGAATAGTTGATAACTGATTTTTTTTTCTTTAGTATAAATAATTGATCCGTGATTCATTATTTTCCTTGCACTCGTTGGAGATGCAAAAGTACACAGTTACCATGTGTCTTAATTTCTGTGATGTCATAACTATGTAATATTTTCTTTTTTACTTTTGTTTTGGAACACTATTCATGGTAAGTAGGAGCGACGTGACTATCCACACTCGCCTACGATCGTTTACTGCCGTGACGCCATCTAGGCTATCTGACATGGCTGTGACAAACACTTACTTGCATGGCGAAACAACGTGTTGCTTTGGCAATAAACAGTGTTGCCAATTTACCTGAAAATCTTTACTGAAGATTTCTTCCTCTTTATGTGCAGGACAAGAATCTTGGTCTGCCTGTTGGAAACCTAAACCTCTCCCCCTAATGATAGAACAATTTTCATTATATTGCATGCAAATAATGTACCGCTTTTTGTTCAAATGAGTCCCCACTCGATTGGGGGTGGGCACAGATAGGTTAAAGCTGAGGGATTGAGACTGGATACTCACCCTAACGCCCCACAAGTAGAATCGAACGCCCTGTAGTCGCTACCTTAACGCTTTTGCACTTCAAAGCCGATGGTAATTAATAGGAGTGGAGTAACGTAGGGACATGATGTGATTTTTATCAATTATCTTATCTGTTGAATAGGAGTGTAAGATATAACTTGCTTGTATTACTAAATGATAATAATTATTATAATCATCATCATCAATATAATTAAATGCGTTGATTACAAATAATGATGAATGATTTTCAGGAAAACCTCAGAAATTATATATATATATATATATATATATATATATATATATATATATATATATATATATATATATATATATATATATATATATATATATATATATATATATATATATATATATATATATATATATATATATATATATATATATATATATATATATATATATATATATATATACATATATATATATATATATATATATATATATATATATATATATATATATATATATATATATATATATATATATATATATATATATTTAGTATTTGTTTATTTAATTATTTAAAAAATATGTCATAGTATAGATAATAATAATAATAATAATATGTTGTGGTTTAGCAGTATATTTTTGTCTTGGTGTCTTATTTACACTAGATTTAGGTGCCAGAGTTTTTCTTTACAACGGCTGTCAACTTTTTCTTGTGCTAAGGGGGGTTTACACGGTCAAACGGTTCGTCGAACGCGGTTCGACAGACAAGTGTTTGAAGTGATGTTCGAACGTGTGAACGGGGTATTTGGTTGTCGAACACGGAACGTGTTGATAAGATTTGTTAGTAAGACTAAAGAATCTCACATACTCTCCATTTTCATATTATAATGTGCTTAAGCACTAAAAAGTACCTACCAAGCAGCTAGTATTGAATACTTCAAAAATACATATTAGCAAAGATATTTTTAAGCCTTTTTTTAATTTTTGTTCAATAAAATTTTCAGAAACTCTCATATAGATTTTTAGAGTACGATGGAAAACACAGCACCTGATGAAGACAATGTAGAGTTGCTTAACCTCCTCACTGTAAATATATCAATACTCGTACACAAATACTTGCAAAGCTACATTTTCATAATATCTATAAGAAACAGTACCAGCCATGAACACTAGGTACTTGTACTACAGCAATCACAAGCGAGTGTTTGAACATCACTTCAAACACTTGTCTGTCGAACCGCGTTCGACGAACCGTGTTGTCCTGTGTACGGATACGGATAACTGGGATATAATAGGAGGGGGGGGGAAAATTAGTGCTGGCTTCGATTGAATTTTTTAGCCCAATTCAGGGGATCATCACTGTACAATGGCTGCAATCACCGTGGCTAAAGCGGTAGCGTCCGTGACTCTGAGGCGTCAGGTCGAGGGTTCGCTCCCCGTCACGGTCTGAGGTTAGCAAGGGCATGCACTCAGGGTAAGGATTACATCTGCCAAAACAAGTCCTTCGTAAGAAGGCAACCGTCCTAGCCCTTGGTAGAAAAGGGAGTCCGTGACGTGAAACCGGAACAACAACAACAACAACGATATATATTAATATGGATAAGAGATGGATAGATAGGCATAATGAATGTAACCTTATGGATCATATTTAATTCCCATTCGAATGGGGGTGGACACAGTGTTGAGCAAGGATAATGAAGCTGGTTATCCTTGCTAACGCCCCGCGGCGGGATGGAACCTCTGTTTGGTTTATCACTTCCAGACTTGCGCTCTCTACCACTGAGCTATATTTACTTAGATTTACATTACTCGGAATTCGGAAATACATACAATTTCATTAAATTATCATTGTTATTATTATTATTATCATTATTATTATTATTATTATTATTATTGTTGTTTTCATTTTTGTTTACCCAGATGTCTAGGGAGCAGACCAGCTCAACAGATGTTGATCCTAAGCCCTGCTAAATGAAGAGATCTGATGCCAGGAATTAGATCATCCAGTCATAAATATTGAGCCAAGAGCATATACTGTATGTTTCTAAGAAGCAATGGAAAAAAGTGACTCCGTATAAATATGTGAAAAACTTCCTATAAAATAGAACATTATTATTATTATTATTATTATTATTATTATTATTATTATTATTATTATTATTATTATTATTACTTTACATCTTATATTTTATTTATTTATTTTCAGATCCTGTGCATGTGGTTATGGTTTGACTGAACCTCAAAGACCTTCAATATTTTCGGACAAGGTAAAGTTATGTGAATTATCGTGCATCATACACACACACAGGCTCTCTCTCTCTCTCTCTCTCTCTCTCTCTCTCTCTCCTCTCTCTCTCTCTCTCTCTCTCTCTCTCTCTCTGCTTTTTATCTTATATTTTGCTACGATATCGTCCAAATGTCATGCCAACTTCAAAACACTTCATAACATGCATACGTAATCAGTTTGTTCGAAACCATTAATGACCGCTGGCTTTGGCTTAAAAACTTTGGTAATTGTTCGCTGCTAAACAGTTTTCGAGGCCTTCACTACTACTACCACCACTAATAATAATAATAATAATAATAATAATAATAATAATAATAATAATAATAATGTTTTACTTTCCCAAAACCACGTTGGGACAAAAATAAATTTAATATTATTGTACCATTTGTCTTGATAGGTTTGTTTACCCCAAGGAAAGAATAGTTGATAACTGATTTTTTTTTCTTTAGTATAAATAATTGATCCGTGATTCATTATTTTCCTTGCACTCGTTGGAGATGCAAAAGTACACAGTTACCATGTGTCTTAATTTCTGTGATGTCATAACTATGTAATATTTTCTTTTTTACTTTTGTTTTGGAACACTATTCATGGTAAGTAGGAGCGACGTGACTATCCACACTCGCCTACGATCGTTTACTGCCGTGACGCCATCTAGGCTATCTGACATAGCTGTGACAAACACTTACTTGCATGGCGAAACAACGTGTTGCTTTGGCAATAAACAGTGTTGCCAATTTACCTGAAAATCTTTACTGAAGATTTCTTCCTCTTTATGTGCAGGACAAGAATCTTGGTCTGCCTGTTGGAAACCTAAACCTCTCCCCCTAATGATAGAACAATTTTCATTATATTGCATGCAAATAATGTACCGCTTTTTGTTCAAATGAGTCCCCACTCGATTGGGGGTGGGCACAGATAGGTTAAAGCTGAGGGATTGAGACTGGATACTCACCCTAACGCCCCACAAGTAGAATCGAACGCCCTGTAGTCGCTACCTTAACGCTTTTGCACTTCAAAGCCGATGGTAATTAATAGGAGTGGAGTAACGTAGGGACATGATGTGATTTTTATCAATTATCTTATCTGTTGAAGAGGAGTGTAAGATATAACTTGCTTGTATTACTAAATGATAATAATTATTATAATAATCATCATCAATATAATTAAATGCGTTGCTTACAAATAATGATGAATGATTTTCAGGAAAACCTCAGAAATTATATATATATATATATATATATATATATATATATATATATATATATATATATATATATATATATATATATATATATATATATATATATATATATATATATATATATATATATATATATATATATATATATATATATATATATATATATATATATATAGTATTTGTTTATTTAATTATTTGGAAAATATGTCATAGTATAGATAATAATAATAATAATAAGAATATGTTGTGGTTTAGCAGTATATTTTTGTCTTGGTGTCTTATTTACACTAGATTTAGGTGCCAGAGTTTTTCTTTACAACGGCTGTCAACTTTTTCTTGTGTTAAGGGGGGTTTACACGGTCAAACGGTTCGTCGAACGCGGTTCGACAGACAAGTGTTTGAAGTGATGTTCGAACGTGTGAACGGGGTATTTGGTTGTTGAACACGGAACGTGTTGATAAGATTTGTTAGTAAGACTAAAGAATCTCACATACTCTCCATTTTCATATTATAATGTGCTTAAGCACTAAAAAGTACCTACCAAGCAGCTAGTATTGAATACTTCAAAAATACATATTAGCAAAGATATTTTTAAGCCTTTTTTTAATTTTTTTTTCGATAAAATTTTCAGAAACTCTCATATAGATTTTTAGAGTACGATGGAAAACACAGCAACTGATGAAAACAATTTAGAGTTGCTTAACCTCCTCACTGTAAATATATCAATACTCGTACACAAATACTTGCAAAGCTACATTTTCATAATATCTATAAGAAACAGTGCCAGCCATGAACCACTAGGTCCTTGTACTACAGCAATCACAAGCGAGTGTTTGAACATCACTTCAAACACTTGTCTGTCGAACCGCGTTCGACGAACCGTGTTGTCCTCTGTACGGATATGGATAGCTTGGATAGGATAGGAGGGGGGAATTAGTGCTGGCTTCGATTGAATTTTTTAGCCCAATTCAGGGGATCATCACTGTACAATGGCTGTAATCACCGTGGCTAAAGCGGTAGCGTCCGTGACTCTGAGGCGTCAGGTCGAGGGTTCGCTCCCCGTCACGGTCTGAGGTTAGCAAGGGCATGCACTCAGGGTAAGGATTACATCTGCCAAAACAAGTCCTTCGTAAGAAGGCAACCGTCCTAGCCCTTGGTAGAAAAGGGAGTCCGTGAGGTAAAACCGGAACAATCACTGTACAGTGGCTCATAAATTGTGCTTTTGTAGGGGTTGCTGCATGTATGGGGTTAAGATGTCGTCCTTTACAACAGCCCTCTAGATTTTGTGTTGTTAACAGTAGATACATCTGTCAAAAACAATTCCTTCGCAAGAAGGCAACCGTCCTAGCCCTTAATAAAAAAGGGAGTCCGTGACGTAAAACCGGAACAATCAGGGACTGGAATAGGGTCCTTTACAACGGCTCTTCTAGTCTTGCCGTGTTATTAAGGTTTATTCAGGTGTTAGGGTGTCACCTTTTTCACCTATTCTTGAAGTGTCACTTTGTTCTGCAGTAGATACAGGAGTTAGGGTGTTGCCCTCTATAACGACTTTTTTTTAGTATTGTTGCGTTTGATTTTTTTTTTTTTTACATATTTATTCATACATGGAGGATTTTTCATTAAAAAAAATCAGTTTTAACTGTTACGTTTATTAATATTCATTATTTCTTTCAATTCCATATATTGAAAGGCAGTTACTTTTATTTTTATTATTATTTTTTTTTAAAGGTCCCACGTGTACAAAACCACCTTTTTACTGTGCTTATTTCCGTGCTGAAAAGGCCCCCCAGGTAAACTGTTGAGTTTTCACCCAAGGGAGCTGAAAATGAGAAGAGAGAAATAAGTTTTTGTTTTCGTTATTTTTTATTCTGGAATTTTTTCCTTAGCGTGATATACAGTGTACTTTTAGCTTCTAGATATAATAAAAACAACTATAATAATGATACTACTACTACTACTACTACTACTACTACTACTACTAATAATAATAATAATAATAATAATAATAATAATAATAATAATAATAATAATAATAATAATAATAATAATAATAATAATAATAATAGTAATAATAATAATAATAATAATAATAATAATAATAAGAAGAAGAAAAAGAATTTCTCACCTTATTAGAAGCGATTTTGACCAGGTCTTCAAACTCCTGAAGAGAGTATTCTTGAATAAAGGCTTCCTTGGTAGGTATAAAGGCCTCCAGTTCCTCTTTCTGGATGGCATAGAAGCGCTCTGCGAGGTCCTTGGCTTCTACGTCCTTGAATCCTATCTCCTTCAGGATTGATCCATAGGACGCCACTGTCTCAAAGGCTGAGCCTGCAGGAGAGAAGGAGGAAGAAAAATTTTTAATAATAATAATAATAATAATAATAATAATAATAATAATAATAATAATAATAATAATAATAATAATAATAATAATAATAATAATAATAATATCTTAAAACTCTAAAACTCCTTGATCTGTATAACCATCTATATATCAGGAATGGCCTGCAGCTTTGCACACACACACATTCACACGTAAACTTGCACACACACACATTCACACGTAAACATACACGCACACACATACATCCATACATACATACATATATGCACACACACATACATATATATATATATATATATATATATATATATATATATATATATATATATATATATATATATATATATATATATATATATATAGATATATATGTGTGTGTGTGTGTGTGTGTGTGTGTGTGTGTTTTTTTTTTTTTTTTTTTTTTTTTTTTTTTTTTTTTTTTTTTTATGTCTGTGTTCGTATTGCAGAATGTTTACTTATAACTCATTTTATGGGTTACAAGTATTCCCCATGCGATTAGGGGTGGACGCAGCCTTGTAGGATGTGAGTGAGTGAGTGAGTAATCGGGTTTTCGTCACAGACTCCCTTTTCTAATAAGGGCTAGGATGGTGCCTTCCTGCGAATGACTTTTGTTTTGGCAGGTGTGATCGTGACCCTGATTGAACGCCCTTCATAAGCTCAGATCGTAGTGTGCCGCGAACCCTTC
>JAXCGZ010019272.1:57500-62500 GCA_037179515.1 Halocaridina rubra
TGTCACCATATCCCCCCTTACTCTTCTAGCTTCGAGTGATGGCAAGTCTAATTCCCTCAGCCTCTCATCATAACCGAGATTGCGTATTTCTGGCACCAGTTTCGTGGCATGTCTTTGAACTTTTTCAAGCTTAGCTATGTGCTTTTTCAAGTGCGGATTCCAAAAGGGGGCTGCATATTCGAGTTTTGGCCTCACATAGGTTACATAAATATTTCTGAACATTTCCTTGTCCATGTGCCTGAAGGCTACCCTTACATTTGATAAGAATGCATATGCTGCCCTTACTACGCCATTTATATGTATTTCTGGAGACAAATCTGCCAATATGTTTACTCCTAGATCTCTCTCATTTTCTGTCTCCTGAAGTTGTACTCCAGCCACCGAGTAGTCAAGCTTGGGCCTTCTTGCACTTGTACCCATTCTCATTACCTTACATTTTGAAGTATTGAATTTCATTAGCCACTTTTCTGACCACTCATGCAGATTATTTAGATCCTCCTGAAGTTCTCTACCATTGTTCTCGTTTTTTACTTTCTTCACAATCTTTGCATCATCTGCAAACATATTCATGAATGAATTTACACACTCTGGTAGGTCATTTACATATACAAGGAACAAAAGTGGCCCTAAAACTGAACCCTGTGGAACTCCACTACTAACTCTTCTCCATTCAGACACTGAGTGTCTTACTCTAACCCTCTGTTCCCTTCCTTCTAAGTAAGTTTTTATCCATTCCAAGACATTTCCACCTATTCTAGCCATTGATTGTAGCTTCCTAATAAGTCTCCCATGTGGAACAGTGTCAAACGCTTTCTGGAAGTCTAGGAATATGCAATCTGCCCAGCCCTCTCTTTCCTGTAAGATTTGGCTTACCTCATCATAAAATTCTAATAAGTTTGTTACTGTTGATCTTCCTTCTCTGAAGCCATGTTGCCTCACTGACAAAAAGTTGAAGGATTCCAAGTGAAGAGAGATATGTTTCCTTAGTAGTTTCTCCATAAGTTTGCAAGCTATGCTGGTCAAGGAAACTGGTCTATAGTTCAGAGCCGTATCCCTCCTTCCCTTTTTGAAGATAGGTATCACATTTGCTTGTTTCCAGCATCTTGGAATCTCTCCCGACTCCAATGACTCCTTAAATATGATACTTAGTGCCACTGATATTGTGTTTGCGCATTTTTTAAGCACATGAGGGGATATGTCATCAGGACCTGTAGCTTTATGAACATCTAAATCCATCAGCGCTTTGCATACCTCTGTGGCTGTAAGGTTGATGTTCTCTAATACCGGCCCTTGAGCTTCTATCACTGCAATCTGAGGGGGTGGGGTATTTTCTACTGTAAATACTGACTGAAACTCCTTGTTCAATTCTTTGCAGATCTCTTTGTCCGTCTCAGTGATGCTTCCATCCGCTCTCTTTAGCCTTAAAACCTGTTCTTTTACCTTCAGTTTTCCTCTGATAAAGCTGTGGAAAAGCTTGGGATTTTCTTTAGCCTTCCTGGTGATGTCCCTCTCATAATCTTTCTCTGCCTCTCTCCTTTTACTTAGGTAGTCATTTCTTGCTCTTTTGTAGGTTTGCCAGGCATTTATGTTTTTTCTCCTCCTATACCTTTTCCAGCATTTGTCTCTCCACTCCTTAGCTCTTTTACACCCATTATCGAACCATTTCTCTCTGGCATGAATTACACCTACTTTGGTGACAGGTATGCAGCAATCTACTATCTTCCCATATTTCTCACAAAAGATGTCATACATTTCTTGTACAGATTTGTTGTAAAATAAGGTTCTCCAGTCAATAACTGCAAAAAGCTCATTCATTTTGATGTAATCTCCTTTCTGATAGTTCCTCATGTCCTCAGTGCCTCTACTCTCAGGAAGAATGTCTTCAATGATATACTCCATCAACAACACACAGTGGTCACTCTTTCCAATTGGTGGTTCATACTCAATATTTTCAATATCCAACACATTATCTGTGAACACCAGATCAAGTAGTGATGGCTCATCCCCACCCCTGGCTCTTGTTGGTTCCATTACATGTTGGTGTAGGAAATTCCCTTGTACGCAATCTAGGAATCTTGCCCCAAAGGAGTCCTCACCACTGTGTGGGTCAAGATTTATCCAATCTATCTCTTTATGATTAAAGTCTCCCATAATCAAAATCCTACATTTTTTCTCCCGCGCCATGTTAACAACTGAGTTTATGACTTCAATCGTACCTATATGACTTTCCTCATAAATTTCAAGCCTATTTTGGTTCCTTGGTGGGTTGTATACAACAGTTATTATAATGCTCTCTGACCCAGTATTTATGCGAGCAACAAGAAATTCCCTGAACTCACTTTCTATAGCCAAGTTTATCTCTTCAACTTGAATCCTCTCACTTATGAGCAGTGCTATCCCTCCACCAGTCCTCTCAGATCTTTCGACCCTTAGTATTCTGAAGCCCTTAGGAAAAACTGTGACACTGTTTATGTCCTCACTCAACTTAGTCTCTGTAATTGCTACTATATCTGCCTTACTGTTGTGAATCCTATCTTTTAATTCTACTGCCTTACCAGCTAATCCATCAGCATTTGTGTATAACAATCTTAATGAGGCCCCATCCCCTGATCTTCTGTCATTATCTTCTTTATCTCCCCTTTGTCTGGAAGTATTCCGTAACGAAAATTTTTCTTCTCTTCTTCATTTCTTTCATCATTTAACCTTCTTGCCTCTTGCAACAAGTTTTTGATCTTTCCCATCTCTTCCTGTGTTCTGTATCGTCTAATGAACACTTCTTTGCATTCTTGAAGGTCTTTTAGACTTTTTTTTCTCAACAATATTTCCCTACATGTCTCCCCTCTCTCAAAGGTTACTTTTGTTGGTCTCGGCTTTCCTTCCCTCGAATATTTACCTAGTTGGTGTATGTTTACAATATCCTCAGGACCACATACTACTCCAAGCTTTCTTATCAGGTCTACAACCCTAGCTTTATTTTCTTCAAGTCTCCCCTGCCATGTTGGCTCCTGGGATTCACTTATGCCTGAGATTACCACTGTCTTCTCCTTATCAAGTGCCTGTCTGATGAGTGGGTTTGCCCTTTCCATCACAACGTCTTTCATTTTTTCGATTACTGTCTCTTTATAGTCAACTGTTTGTATGTTTTCCAGTGCCACCACCTTTACAGCCTCTTTTACTGCCACATTCCCCTTTAGTGCATCAGCAAAGGACGTTTTCATGGCATCATTTTCCATATTCAGCTCCTGGAACTCTTTTCTGAACTGTTCAATGTTTTCCTTAATCTGAACATTCCAAGCAGCATTCTCGTCTCTCTCAGAAGATAGCAGTGAACTAACATCTAATTCCTTTAGGTTGTCATTTAGCTGTTTGTTTTTATCTTCTTGATTAGAAATTCTAGATTCTAGTTGACTCTTTTCCCCTTCCAGCTTCTTTATTCTTTTTTCTAGTTCCTTTCTCTCCTGCCCTTGTGCTTTATTTGCTTCCTCCAAAGATCTTATTTGTTCTCTGAGTGTTTCATTCTCTTTCATTTCTCCATCCATATTCCGAATTTTATCATCAAGGCTTGTAACCATTTCCTCTAACTTCTTGATTCTCTGTTTAAGTCCTCTGATGACTACCCCTTCTCCCGACCCATGGGTGGGAGAGGTTTGGGACAGAGATGGCTTCATTTTTATGTTCTCCCTCTCACAGAATATAGAAAGAAGACGAGAAAGAGGAAAAAAAAAAGAAAAGAGAAAAACTTCTAATTTACCTTCACACAGAATTTTTATATCTCCATATAAGTGCTATTTAGTGACTCAGTTTGTCTCCTTTCTGGTAACACACATCTTAACTTAAAAACTTGACCATGGTAATTTACGTATAAAAAGAAAAAGAAAAACAAAAGTCAAACCTGAAGGAAAATTCGAATTTGTGTTCGAGGTGGCACCCACCTGTTTCTGTTATATATTCTTCCTAACTGATAAACTGACTTGCTAACCAAGATATGTTATCACGGGATTTAGACTTTACATTTAACTCAATATATATACAAAATAACAAAATAGCAAACGAGAAAGCTAAAAGAAAAGCAAAAAAAATTAAGAAAATAGGACTGCTGTACTACTTGGCAACTTAACTCAGTACTGTTGACAGGTGGGTATTTGGTAATTTTTTTTTCTTTTATTATTCAATTTTTTCGTGTATCAAACTAACTAACTAGTTAATATAAATGGGAAGGATACTGTTTTTAACAATATATAGAACCACAGGATCAGGTAAAACGGCTTAAGAGCTTTCCCCAGTTTACACAAAAAATTAGGTAATGTGGTGTGAGGCTCCACGTCTGGCAACTCTTCTAGATTTCCCTCAAGGCAGAAACTGGACGGCAGCTTCTCTCTCTTCCTCACGAAAAAGTTCTCAATTTTTTTCCTTTAATATGAACAGTCTCGCCTTACAACAAATAGTTTTTGTACTCACAATACTCTGCACGATTTCAGATTTTTGGAAATTATGGTAAAGTTTTCCACTAAGCACTTTAGTCACTCGAAACTTTAAAATTTAAGAGGAGCAATTCCGTGTGTCACTGAACGCGCGGTGTGTGTGTGTGTGTGTGTGTGTGTTTATGTGTGTTCATATATGCGTGTGTGAAAAAATACTCATTAACACAAAACACTCACATTTAAAAATAATAAATTTATTACTAATTATTGTCTATTAGAATTTTTTAAATTTTTATTTCGTCTTGAAATGCATACAGCAATGGTAATCTTATGTTTATTATTATTCATTACTATATTCCTACATTACTTCATTTTTAGTTCAAGATTCAGACTCGAATTAATCAGACTTATTATAAATCTAGTAGAGCAGAGATGGACGAAGAAAGAAACAATATAAATTTAATTTAAAACCTGTTTTATGATTTATATTTTATTGTAAAACTGGACTAAGTTGGATAGAGCGAGGGGACGTGGAAACCCCCACTTCCTCCTGATATATTAAAACATACGAGGGGATTC
>JAXCGZ010019272.1:70000-73023 GCA_037179515.1 Halocaridina rubra
TAATAATTATTATTATTATTATTATTATTATTATTATTATTATTATTATTATTATTATTATTATTATTATTATTATTATTATTATTATTATTATCATTATTATTATAATGGTTTAATATTACAAGAAAATATTTCCTTTTTTCGCGTCAAATACACTTCCTGCCAAATCATCTTTAAATGCTACTTAAACAGTCTTAATTAATGATCGTTTTTATAACTGCAAGCTGAGTGCCACACCTAACTATTGAGTGCTTTACCTGTGAACAATGCAGGTTCTGTTCCTAGTGTACAGAAATTCCCAGACTGGCTTTACTAAGATCTCTGTAGAATTGAAATCTTAATGACAAACCACCAATCAACACTGATTAAGCTACCCTTTTTTTACACACACTAAGGAAACATATCTCTCTTCACTTGGAATCCTTCAACTTTATGTCAGTGAGGCAACATGGCTTCAGAGAAGGTAGATCAACAGTAACAAACTTATTAGAATTTTATGATGAGGTAAGCCAAATCTTACAGGAAAGAGAGGGCTGGGCAGATTGTATATTCCTAGACTTCCAGAAAGCGTTTGACACTGTTCCACATGGGAGACTTATTAGGAAGCTGCAATCAATGGCTAGAATAGGTGGAAATGTTTTGGAATGGATAAAAACTTACTTAGAAGGAAGGGAACAGAGGGTTAGAGTAAGACACTCAGTGTCTGAATGGAGAAGAGTTAGTAGTGGAGTTCCACAGGGTTCAGTTTTAGGGCCACTTTTGTTCCTTGTATATGTAAATGACCTACCAGAGTGTGTAAATTCATTCATGAATATGTTTGCAGATGATGCAAAGATTGTGAAGAAAGTAAAAAACGAGAACAATGGTAGAGAACTTCAGGAGGATCTAAATAATCTGCATGAATGGTCAGAAAAGTGGCTAATGAAATTCAATACTTCAAAATGTAAGGTAATGAGAATGGGTACAAGTGCAAGAAGGCCCAAGCTTGACTACTCGGTGGCTGGAGTACAACTTCAAGAGACAGAAAATGAGAGAGATCTAGGAGTAAACATACTGGCAGATTTGTCTCCAGAAATACATATAAATGGCATAGTAAGGGCAGCATATGCATTCTTATCAAATGTAAGGGTAGCCTTCAGGCACATGGACAAGGAAATGTTCAGAAATATTTATGTAACCTATGTGAGGCCAAAACTCGAATATGCAGCCCCCTTTTGGAATCCGCACTTGAAAAAGCACATAGCTAAGCTTGAAAAAGTTCAAAGACATGCCACGAAACTGGTGCCAGAAATACGCAATCTCAGTTATGATGAGAGGCTGAGGGAATTAGACTTACCATCACTCGAAGCTAGAAGAGTGAGGGGGGATATGGTGACAGTCTTTAAATTCCTTCATGGTTATGATAGAGTGGATAGGGATCGATATTTTGATATGGCTGGCTCTAGAACTAGAGGTCATAGTGTGAAGCTTCGTAAGAAAACTTCTTTGCAGGATGTAAGGAAATACTTTTTCAGTGTAAGAGTAGTTGATAATTGGAATTGGCTAAGCGAGGAGGTAGTTAATGCTATCTCAATCCATAGTTTTAAGGACAGGTATGATAAGTATCACTAAGTCTAAAATGGAACCGATCAGGAGACGGGAAGATACGAGCTTTGGGCTCTTTCCCGTAAACACAATTAGGTAATCACAATTAGGTAATCACTACTGGCTGACTAAATGCCTTTACCTCTGATCAGAACAGGTGCAGTCCTAATCTTAACAGAATTCCTTAAATGTCTCTTCTGGAACCAACGTAGATTTGGGCTGGTAATGGCAAACTATTATTAAACACTTTTAATAGAAGTAACTTCATTCTCCTTTTCTTGACAATTGGTTGACTGTGTGTCTTACCTGTGAACACGACAGGTGTAGCGTCCAATTTACTAGAATTTCCAGATTGTCTTTTCTAGGATAGTGAATATTTGAATTGTTAGTTAGAAACTATCAGTAAACACTACTTAAACTACATGTCCCCATCTTCCTCTCTTCTCCACGCCTTTGCTGACGATTCTACCTTTCATTTTCCTCTGCCTCCTCTTCACAACCTTCATCTGCTACTTGTAATCAGTCTCGTATTAATTTTTCTTCACTCTCAACTACGATTTGCAGAGAGTCTCTGAGTGGAGCACCCAAAATTTAGTTATACTTAATGCCTCCAAAGCAAATTCTGCCAATCTTGTCTTCTCCCCCTGATAGCCCTTTTGTCTTCAGAACTAATTAAATTTATCCTCTTAATTCTATCAACATATTAGAAATTCAGATAACCTCTAACATGTTTTGGAGGAGTCACATAATCCAAATGTCTTAATATGCGTTCAGAATATTGGGGGTTCTGTTTTGCCTGCGTCATTGCTTTTCCTCTTCTCAGTAACTTAAAATCTATAAAGGTCTTATCCGTCCCTGCTAAGAATACTGTTCGTGCATCTAGGGTTTTTCTTCTTACTCTTATCTCTTTAATTAGGGTTGAATTTAAGATAAACAGACTCATCAACAATCCTTCTCTTACTTCTAATCTTGCATCTTTTTCGCTTCGCTGTATGGTATCATCTTTTTCTCTTTTCTGTTGTTACTACTTCGATCGCTGTTCTGGAGAGATGGCGAATTGCATCTCTCTCACGCTGCCGAGCCGTGTAACCCTCGCCAAGCGGCCTCGTCTTACAGGTACTGTGTGAAAATTTGTAGCTTGCGAATTGATCGGTGTAGTAACTGCTTGTTTACTTCCACCTCCACACTCGAACTGTCTTCTCCTTCAGTCTTTCCTAATTCTTATGACCTATCTTCTTTCAAAGAGCAGATCTATCGTCCTCTCAGAGCATAATCCTGCCATATCTCTAGGTCTTCCTGACTTCGACTATTCTTTCTGCCCTTTCTTTTCCTATTGCTCATCACTCTCTTATTTCAGCCTGGTCCATAAGCTTCTACTTCTTTCGTCTCAGAGCTTTTTTGGTGCCCGGGCCTGATAAGGGAAAACTTCTTTGCCCATT
>JAXCGZ010019273.1:0-65000 GCA_037179515.1 Halocaridina rubra
TAGGTCATCTTTCTCATATATGAAACAATGGACTGCATATATATATATATATATATATATATATATATATATATATATATATATATATATATATATATATATATATATATATATATATATTATATATATATATATATATATATATATATATATATATATATATATATATATATATATATATATATATATATATATATATATATATAATGTATATAAATACAAATAAGTAGTGACAAATTTGAGTTAAAATACAGCACACACGCGCGCACTCATACACACATACACATACACACACACACTTACTCACTCAATATATATATATATATATATATATATATATATATATATATATATATATATTATATATATATATATATATATATATATAATAAGTACAGTACCATATGTGAAAACAGGAATAATCTTCTTGTATATGACCATTATTTTTATATGAAAGAATGAACCACATAGCAATAGAAATATTCACCCAAATATAATCAATAAGGTGAAATATGAAATTGAAGTTACATCAGGAATAGTAATATCTATGCTGCAGTACCATTATTATCTTTGACATGGCAATAATAAAATTTCCGCACCTCATCACTCGGGAATCTAAAGCTGAGGAATGTTTTCCTTTTTCAACCAAGTGATAAATGTATAATGATAAGTATACGAGTCTAACTGTTTAGGAAATAAAGTATATTTTATTACTCTCCTTAAAGTAATATATATCTCAAGCCGTTAACAGGAAAGGCGTATATATGTTGATATCAACTAAGCATTAGATTACAATACCGAGAGTATCGTTGTGTTTTAACATATACTTAAATGGAAGGCGGTATTTTCAGTCTTCACAAAAGAGTAGAAAGAAAGATGCAATAGCGTCCAATGTAATTCTGAGATTACAGTTGAAGTTCCAGTTCGCTCTCTTTAATTTAATGAATAACCTCCGTGGCTCAGAGCACAAAGCTGTGGACTCCTAATGTGCAGATTCTAAGTTCGAATCCCGAAGGGAGGTTCAAAAGTTTTGAATTATTATTACTATTATTATTATTATTATTATTATTATTATTATTATTATTATTATTATTATTATTATTAGTATTATTATTTTGAGCTCCACAGATATTTGTGAGGTATAGAGACAACTGTTCCCCTTTATACGTAAAGCTTGCGTTTGAAAATGCTACAGCCATATTTGGTAAGTGCGGAAATCCTGAAGTTATGATCGCATCAAGTGAGATTAGACACGTCTGAGACGAGACTCAATCTGAAAATGAGAGCATCATATATATTTTTTTCTTTCTGTTTGTCACTGCAATTTGTGTTTGTTTCTTCCTTGATTTTCTTGTTTATTCCAAGAATTAAATGGAAATCTATGAATTGAACAGTTTGGGTATCATTTCTCTTCCCATATACTGGTAGTGCAGTATCAACTTATCTTTAGTTTTATACTTTCTTCATAAAATTGCAGGCGATTTGTTATTTATCTACACTTTCTCTGATCTCATCCTGAAATTACGAAAAGAATTTTAAATTGAACAAGTCTACCAATATTTTTATTGCTATATACAGCTTTAATGTTAAAAAGTGCTGTCTTTGCATACTTGCTTTAAATGATTCATATATAACTTACTGTACCTACTTAAAGAAAAAGTTTACATGTTCTAAGTTTTTATCATCTTTCACAGTATATGCTTCAGATTTACAGTATATGTCTTACATTTAAAACGCAATCTTTCCACCTTAGGTAAACGTCTTCTTTTTTCTGTGTTCAATTAATATACATACATATATATATATATATATATATATATATATATATATATATATATATATATATATATATATATATATATATATATATATATATATATATATATATATATCTATCACTAATTACTTCTGTTTCCACCTTTTGTGACACTTCTTTCCTTCAAAATTGAGGTAATAGTATCTCACTTTATGCACTTGAAACGTTATCATCTAAGTTATGGTTTTCTCCGGCAGATTCACGGTGAAGATGTTACACTATATTATTTACTTCCAACATTCATCACATTTTCCTCTTTTTTTTTTTTTAGATAGACCGCATCCATCTTACTAACAATACCTAGAAGAAATTCGATCTTTTGTTAATTTTTTCCTGATTTACAGGCTATATCCCTATTTATATGCACGCATCCACCTTATGTCAAAGTATTTTCTCGTCTCATAGATCTCTTTCTATATTTACCCACTGTTTCCAGTTTAATTAAAACCTAATTTCCATCTTCAGAATTTCGAATGAGGCTTTTCTTTCAATCTTCATTTGGAATATAATGGCTTGTTCCAAGAACCACAAGCCCTGTGGAAACAAATCAACTCCAAGTAGATGGTTATTTGACTTTGAAAGTAACTTGAAGGGTCGTCGATATCTAACTTTTTTTTTCTTCTTCTTCTTTTTCCTCTCTATTAGTTCTGGCGCTAAACCCAACACCATGTGGGTAAGGGCCAGGTATGATATCTACTAAACTATAGAACTTTTATTAAATTGTTGTGAACTTTGCCTTGGAACCTTTTTCTCTCTCTCTTGCTCGCTCCTTCTCGACACGCATTCTAAGCACCCTCGTGAGCCCCATTCAAACCCGTCTGCTCTTCGTCACTTCAATCAGCCGAAAGCTCTTTCCATTTAATCCTTTCAAAAATTATATTACTGTTCTAGGGAATTTCGGTTTATTACTTGTGTGTGTGTGTGTGTGTGTGTGTGTGTGTGTGTGTGTGTGTGTGTGTGTGTGTGTGTGTGTGTGTGTGTGTGACAGCGGCAGTACTGCTCGTGGTTCCCCCTCATCCAATGGAGTCTGTGCCTATAAAATAATAAAAATGCTGGTGTTTGATCTTATATTCTCGTGTGTGTGTGTGTGTGTGTGTGTGTGTGTGTGTATGTGTGTATTTGCGTGTGTGTGTGTGTGTGTGTGTGTGTGTGTGTGTGTGTGTGTGTGTGTGTGTGTGTGTGTGTGTGTGTGTGTGTGTGTGTGTGTGTGTGTGTGTGTGTGTGTGTGTGTGTAGAGCACATACGTAACTCTCATCTTTATCGCATCTACCTTATACATTCAAAATTATAATATATATGTGTGCGCGCATGTGTGTTTGTAGAAGAGAAGGTAGACTGCAACAAGGAATAAGTATATAGGAATATATCTAAACTTTTAAACAGTTATCATGAATATACATATGTATTAATATACATCAGTCTAATATACGAATATTTGTGTTTGTGTGTGCGTCTAACATATGCCAATATGGATTTAAACAGCAACCTATTTTAATTGTGAATCAGGTTCATTGGAGACTGTTGGCGCCAGGAAGGGCAGCAAAAGAAAAATAATAATAATAATAATAAAAACCCTCCAAGAGCAGTGTCAAACAGCTTCCCTAAATGGTCATGGGAAATGAAAAAATAATTTCAGCGAATAATGATTTTCAATATTAATTACTTTCAATTTCATCGATTTTACTATCGTAACACTTCTCGGAATGAGAGCAAAGGCTCTTGAAAGTGCTAATGAATTAAATATTCTTCAATTCTCTAAGGGTTATCAATTTTGTTCCTAAACTATAATAATACATACATATACATGGCTTCATTCCCCTTTTAAGGAGGGTGACCGAGCCAAGAAACACGCATTCACCATGATCCACAAATACCTCAACCACTCCTCTTAGCTCCTTGGGCAATACAGGAATACAATAAAAAATCAATTCTGGAGCATAGTGCAATATGGGTTCCAATGCATATTATAAAGTAATCTTACTTTAGGGTTAATGTTCTTTCCAGGGCATACATAAAATACAAAATAGCATTGCTGCAACACAGTACACATAATAAACATTAACTAACAAGAAATACAATACAAATTATAAAACATTGCAATACTTGGGTTCTCAACTCCTTACAGACGATGCAAATATATGATACTAAATCACTACTGCTGCATAGTACAGACATATACCTGTTTGGTAATCTTTCATATTTCCCTTAAGAGTGAGGAGATATTCCCTAAACCTCCCAATAATTTCCATCAGAGATCAGTGATCAAATGTTAATTGGAATTTCAAGAGCAGTCAAAGGATTCACTTCTGATGGAATTATCATCATGGAATTACAGATTATTCTGCTGATCGTAGATCTGGAAAAGGGTAAGAAGCAAAGGCAAGAGAAATTGGACGGGAAAGTGGAGAGAACGTATAGTAACTGAAAGGAGATTAAGAGAAAAAGAAAGAGAAATTGGAAGGAGAAGGAGGAGGAGGACGAATAGGCGAAGAAGAAGAAGAGATAAAAGAGAAGGTGATGGAATTTCATCATTGGAAAGAATTTACACAACGGTCGTTTCCACTGCTTAAAAGTTAACAGATTCTCCTGTTAAGCTACAGTGTTGCAACTCATTTCAGCTAAATGCAGAGTCTGCTCTTTCGGGTGTCTGCTCTTGCTCAGTATAAAAACAAGTGAAATATATAATAAGTCTCTTCAATAAAAATTAGTATCTTCACTGTCACTGTATGACTTTAAGAGACAACTAAAGTGAATGCCCAAGAAGGAAAAGCCGGTATATACTGATATTTCATTAAGCAACCTTATTCTTCTTCTCCAAAAACAATTCTAATTCTGTCTAACAATGAATTAATAATTTTCCTTACACGATATTCGAACTCCATGGGGAATATATCATTTTCACGTAATCAAAGTCTAATTAAGTTTAATGAGAAAAAATTGAGGTAATTACTTAATACTTTCTTCATTGAAATAAATCGAAAATAGATTGTTCATGATAAAAGAAACGTAAAGTTTTCATAACTTGGGACGTTTGTCTTAATAATCTATTTAAATACTAGTTAATTAACCTAGTTGATATGAGAGACACTTCCGGAGCTGGTTTGCCCTTCCCAAAGAATCCTTATCCGAGGCAGGCTCTTACTAAACCCGGAAAACATAATTTTTGGGATAATTATGTAGACCATGTATAAATGACAGTACCTGTTATTTCTCATAAGCTGCCAACTCAGCTGGTAAAACGAGAGCATATTTAAAAAATTTATATTTGTCCTAAAAATTAATATTTATTTCAAATTTGTTTCAATACGCTTTAATAATTTCTTAAGTGTTCTCGAAAGCATGAATAACACTTATATGGCATGCTGAGTTGACGACTGGTCTGTCATGGCAATGGACCCTACTCCGACCTCATCTCATTCCTAGAGTGAATACAAAAATGCATTTGTGCGAGTATGTACAGGCCAGTAATTGTGACTGTATATTCATGGTTTCTGCCAACTCCACAGGTATTTTGAGTACACATATGGCAATACTATTCTCGCTGCAAGAAACATATCTTTTTTATAATGTGAATCGACTTTTCTAAGACAAATTAATTTACCCAGAGCTCATAAAATGACTTTCATAGCTTGGAGGGTTAATTATTCTTACAACATTCCAAAGGATTCGAGTACGAGCCCACTTCAGTTGTCACGTCTATGATGTCACAAAGATAGAAGGTCACTGCTAGAAAAACTGCGAATGAAGTCAGGCACTACAAGAGGCCCGCTTATACCTGCTTTGTATCTCTACACCTACACAATATAGTTATTTGAAACAAACTATCAATACTAAAATACGTCAATTTACAGCTTCTGGAGTAGGTTTTATTTCCTGATAAAATAAATAAGTACACTGACTGATAGGATTTGATTATATATATAATATATATATATATATATATATATATATATATATATATATATATATATATATATATATATATATATCAACAGATTAATATTTCCACATATCACATACTTTGGTATGAATATTGCAATAAGATCATTATATATACATAAAAACCAGATTTACTACCTTTTTCGATGGAGTTAAAAAAAGATGGATAAAAACTACCTTAATGCCCTTATACAACGTGGTATCTACTTCTTTTCTCATTTAAATTGGATAATAAACTTATAAACATTCGATATTTTATATGCTTAAAAGAGGTCTGTTCTTGCTTTTACCATGATATATATTTCAGAAACACTAGACGGTCAGACACAAGGGTAAAGATCTTGTGACCTAGTCAGTAGTTTCATTGAGTTCACCATTAAATGTGAGAGTGTATTAGTATATGCATTGGGTTGGTCTCCGATATGGGGGATATGCCTAACCAATCTCCACGTCAAAAAAGTTTTTCAATTGGATGAAATGTCATAATTATCAAGAGAAAAGTTAGTCAAATTGTAGCATTTGCATATGCAAACATTTTTGCATAAATTTCGAAAACAAATTCTTGTACACGAGAGAGAGAGAGAGAGAGAGAGAGAGAGAGAGAGAGAGAGAGAGAGAGAGAGAGAGAGAGAGAGAGAGAGAGAGAGAGAGAGAGAGAGAGAGAGAGAGAGAGAGAGAGAGAGAGAGAGAGAGAGAGAGAGAGAGAGAGAGAGAGCATTCTATATAGATATTTCACTTAGGTGCGATTTTTTATTGCCAAATATATGTGTGCTTAGGTTTTTGTGTGAACATTAGTGCAATTCATTATATAAATAGCCTATATTTGAAAACTGTGCACTCATTGTGACTAATGAGTGAACGGGGACTAGGAAATAGCCAACAACAGTAAAATGCCTGAGCTCACGCTACATCTCGATCGAGAAATGCTCTGCCAAGTATATTTGTGTACTCATTATGGCTAAAAGAGTAGCAAGTGCTAGGAACGAGAGACGCTACTGCATTTTCTTTCATCTCCACGACATGCAGAGAAATGGGCGAGCTCGAACATTGCAATGGCAGACTCGTCTTTAACCCATTAGGCCAGGGTGGCTCTCGCAGTGGCTCTAACCATTTAAATGGATCGGTAAAAATATGTAAATGGAAAAAGTTTTCATTGTTTTTCTTCAGTTAGTTCCCAGTATCAGCAGTTTTTAGGTCCCTCTTGGTCTCCCCAGTCGCCCTTTGTCTTTTCCAGACGTTATTTTATCTCTTACAATAATAATCAGAAATCATATAGAAAGAAGACTACTTAATAATAATAATAATAATAATAATAATATATATATATATATATATATATATATATATATATATATATATATATATATATATATATAATATATATAATGTAAAATAAATAATAATAATAATAATAATAATAATAATAATAATAATAATAATAATAATAATAATAATAACAATAATATAATATATCATATATGAACAAATAATAATAGGTAACACAACAGTTTTGACAAATGCAAAACTGGTTTCTTAACATGAGAGCATAAGACGAAGTTTTACAAATATCACAGCCCCAGAGCAGAAAGATGCTCTCCCATTAGGAATTATTTTATATATATATATATATATATATATATATATATATATATATATATATATATATATATATATATATATATATATATATAGGGAAAAAAAAGTGAGGATGCTTTAACGGATTTAAAGTCCAAAGAATTTACTAATAAATAGCAATGTCAACAAACTACTTGTTGCTAAGAAGGGATAGTTATTTCAACTTTTTATTAAACGAGCAAATATGTTTAATGACTGAAAGTTTTCTTCTATGAAAGAATATTGAGAAAAAAAATCATACAGCAGAAGAAATCGTCATATTGATCAGGTATTACTTTCTTCCTAGTGTGTTCTGATCAAAGTCCCTAATCTGGATTAACTGTAAATACTAAGTTGTAGCAAGGAGCCTTCAGACATGCTGTTGCCAAGATATTATATAAACAGTGAAATATAGCCCTACGAAACAATCTCTGAATCAACGCTACAACTTCGACTCAACAAGGATTCGAAGTGTAACAGGAAACTCATAATATAATTTTGTTTAAGAAATGAGATCTATGTCTTACCAAACTTTGCGAAGCAGAAGAGCTTCCCTTTTCTAATACTTTATTACCTCTGGAGAATAAGGCTACTCTTAGGAAGGCCTTCTAAACTATAAGGGAAAAAGTATAGCATATCCTCCAGAACTTTCTATGAAGTCAACCTTTATTAATATGTCTTTGAATATGAGTGTGATTTCATATCCTATGATTTACCGACTACGGGTCTGGTACATGGCTCACAGGCAGTATGCCCCGATTTCGACTGTCCAAGATGTCTCATACTTCTTAAGCAGTCTTTTGGAAATGAAAAAGATAAGGTAAAGGCACACCTTATAGGGTAGTCTCTGGCACTTAAGTGGATCCAGTGACACCCTTCGCTCAGTGTCAGTAAATTGGTTGTACACCTCCAGTGTAAAAATGCAATATGACATTTAGCTTTGACTATATTAAACTTTCCCTAATAGCGAAGAGAATTTTTTAGCTTGTACAAGCAATATTCAAGCAAAGGTATGTTTTACCATTAAGGGGACACCTGATGAAATAGCGACATTTGCTTTTATAGGTATTTTTTCATGAAGGAATAATTGCCTGCAGGGGAACTCATCGAAATCCTATCATGAAAGCTATTAATACCACTTTGATGTGATAGCCTATTTTTGGCACGTTTCTTTCAGTTTTACTCTGGAGAGAGATGAAGGACATGTTTTCATTATTTCGAACATGGAAATATATTGTATCAAATACTCTTAATATAAATCTTGAAATTACAGAACGAAAGCTTGCTGCAAAATAGCTATTTGATGTGACAATATGTATGTAGAACGTCACTCATAGTTTACATTACTGAGAAAGAGAACGCCATTTCGTTTCATTTCGAGTAATTGAAAACCTTGTTTGAACATCTATAATATATCTGGATACACGTAAGCAGAAACAATTGGCTAAATGATAGTTTTAATGTTTTACCCTACACAAAATCAGCAGATATGTAATTCATGTGCCTTTACAATCAGGATAAGTAATATTAAATTCCTGACAGTCAACAGGTTACGAAAAGAAGAGCACCTAATGAAAATAAAAATAAAAATGGAAATATCGTTGTATGTTACCAAATGGAAGTACTGGGTACATTTACTTCAAATAGTAGAAAAATATACACTCATTTATTCATGCCTATATTTTTTGCAATCATATCTGTACTTCCTATTTAATTTTACCTAAAACATTTACCTCAACGTGAAATACATTTAATTTTTCATATAAATTTTAGCAACGTATTATTCCATGTCTTGTCACTTATATCACTATTTAAAAATGCATTTAATTATTCTCGAATTTATTTTAGCTGCAAAATTCAAGTGAAGGTCAAGGTAGTAACTAAATTACCCCTCATGAGGTAGAATTTCTTTTCTCGTTATTGAAGTTTGGAGTAACAATGTATAATGGATATTCAATTATCATACTTAATAATACACATATTTTCATGCTTACACAATTTACACAATTTCAGGATTAAACAGTTCACAAACTTCCATACATGCAATTATCAGCACAAATGTCATTTTTAAACGGTCAGCACAATAACCATACTTGACAATCCACACATTTTCATTTATTTATTTCATTCATTTCATTTTCGTTGGCAGTCATGTTATCTTTTAGTACTATCAAAAGAAAGTTTAACTGCAGACATAGAAATCTTTTAACTATGTACTGCCATACATAGCTCCAGTTGGTCGTTTTCAGGTGAGACTTCTTAATTTTTTTATTTTTTTTTTATGATTGTGACACCAGGACGGGCAAAACAAAAAAAATAAAACAAACCGCCCCCATCGGGCCTGGGAACGAAGAATACATAAAGTAAAGAGAAACAGAGATGGAGAGTGTAATGACTTGTCAGATGTTGATAATAAAAGGATAATAAAAGATGTGTGATGAATATCCAAGAATATTCAGTGTAGCTGTAGGCATAGAAAAAGAACCGTAACTGAAGGAAGACTTAACATCGAACTGTCCTGGACAGACCTATTTAAGTTCATAAAACCTTCAGCTGTAGTATCGCAACGGGCGGCTGGTACCATGAGCCAACCTACTACATGACAGCTGGCCTTGCAACCCAAACTGTTAATTAGTTCACCTCAAATCAATTTGCAGTTGTACATAATGAAGTTGCAGGACAAACACAAATAGTAAAGAGCCCTCTAATTCGCAAGTTCTGCGTCTTTGAACGTAAATGAGAAATATATATATATATATATATATATATATATATATATATATATATATATATATATATATATATATATATATATATATATGTATATATATATATATATATATATATATATATATATATATATATATATATATATATATATATATATATATATATATATATATATATATATATATATAAGAATTGATGAGCGCTACACATGTAGAATTTCAAGGTGATATGGTAGTAAAATATTGGACACCAAAGAAAAAGCCCAAAAAGAAATAATACAAAAAGAAAAAGACTTAAAGCTTCTAGAGGTAAATCATATATGCTGTAATGTCTGCCCAGTTTTCCCTAACTGTGTTTTCCAAACATTTGCCTTGTTTTTTAGCGTTCTTGGAAAAGTAACATTAATACACAGATATGAAAAGAAATCCATAGTAACTAGAAAAAATGTAATGTATTTTAACCAACGTGTGTATATATATATATATATATATATATATATATATATATATATATATATATATATATATATATATATATATATATATATATATATATATATATATATATATATATGTAGTCTCCGTGGCAAATGGTAGCGTCCGCTACTCTGAGGCGGCAGGTCGAGGGTTCGCGCCCCGTCATGGACTGAGGTTAGTAAGGGCATACACTCAGGGTAACGATTACATCTGCCAAAACAAGTCCTTCGCAAGATGGCAACCGTCATAGCCCTTAGTTGAAAAGGGAGTTCGTGACGTAAAACCGAAACCATATATATATATATATATATATATATATATATATATATATATATAATATATATATATATATATATATATATATATATATATATATAAGAGATACATAACATACTCTCGACATCTATTAAGATCATTAATACATAACCATAAACAGTTCAACGCAAAAAGACCCTTGACAATGGTCCTGGCATAATTCAAAAACTGGGAAGGCATTGCCTTCCCAATATTCTTCAAGGTGTAAGAGGGGTTGTGGTTAGAAATTGTAACCAGGTCCGCAGCAATTGGGTATCTCACTATGGATGACTGTGGAATGAGTGGAAGTAACAGTAGAGGGAGACTGGGAGAACGTATGTGAGAAGAAATATAGTTGTGTTAGCACAAAGTCAAACAAAGGGGAATGGGTGTGTGCCTTAACACAGCCAACCCCTCTACAAAGGGTATGCATTGCAAATTGTATACTGAGTCTTCTCTATTTTTTTTTTTTTAGGATGGGATAGGATAGGAGGGGAAAAAAGGGGGAGGGGATCAAGGATATAAGGGAATTGGAGGGAAAAGCACGAAAATTAAATAAATTAAGAGATAAAAAAGAGAGGGGCAGACCCTCGTGCTAAGTTTTGATCTGGAATATTGTTACAAGAATATTTTTTTAAGTCATTTCACATATCATTTATAAAATAAGAGAGTAATTATATAAAAATAACTAATAATAATAATAATAATAATAATAATAATAATAATAATAATAATAATAATAATAATAATAATAATAATAATAATAATAATAATAATAATAATAATAATAATAATAATAATAATAATAATAATAATAATAATAATAATAATAATAATAATAATAATAATAATAATAATAATAATAATAATAATAATAATAATAATAATAATAATAATAATATCCGTCTGTCTCTAGGAAATCTTAGTTTTATAATAAACTGATGGGCAAGAACGGCCCAAGCGAACATTGTAGAACATATTTGATTTATTAAAGCTCCTTATAATCCATCACAAAACAACGTTTCAAACATCCACTGTGTTCATAATCATGTACCAATGAAAGAGTTAAAAAGAATATATACTTGAACAGTTACTCTAATCAAACAATTATAGTTGTAAAAAAGTAAAAATTATATATACAGCACATTCACACAAACAAATTAATGAAATTTACCAATATCTACATGCATGTAGAATTAAAAAAAAACGCACTAATAAAAATTGCTTTAAACGAAAGTCTGAGAGGGCAAATTGAGCCATCTTTGTTTAATTTAGGATTAGATTTTGAAATAAATAATGACTCTGCTATCCTGATTTCATTTACGCTTTTTCCTCTGTATATAATTTTGAAATTATTTATCTGAAATTACACTTACAGACGTTAGAACAGTGTTCTCGAATGCTTGAGTTTACTGGAGCTGACAATGGTTTTCCAGGACAACAAGATGACTTGTGGTGTTGGTGGTATCTAACCAATACACATTTCTTAGTTGAGCCAACATATGCTAGTTGGCATTTGGGGCAGTTAAATTTGTAAACTACCATCGAACAAAACGAGTCAGGTAACTTGTCCTTATGGATTACATAATTTTTAAGTTTATGGTTGTTATAAAATAAAATGAATGGTTTAATATGAGGGTAGTATCTGTAACATTTTTAGTTAATTGATTTTTTATGTAAAAAGCAATTAACTACTTTAATGATAATTTAAACCATTACATAAAAAAAAATTAACTAAATTTTTTTTACAGATACTACCCTCATATTAAACCATTCATTTTATTTTATAACAACCATAAACTTAAAAATTGTGTAATCCATAAGGACAAGTTACCTGACTCGTTTTGTTCGATGGTAGTTTACCAATTTAACTGCCCCAAATGCCAACTAGCATATATTGGCTCAACTAAGAAATGTGTATTGGTTAGATACCACGAACACCACGGGTCATCTAGTCATACTGAAAAACCATTGTCAGCTCCAGTAAACTCAAGCATTCGAGAACACTGTTCTAATGTCTGTAAGTGTAATTTCAGATAAATAATTTCAAAATTATATGCAGAGGAAAAAGCGAAAATGAATTCAGGATAGCAGAGTCATTATTTATTTCAAAATCTAATCCTAAATTAAACAAAGATGGCTCATGTTGCCCCATCAGAATTTTGTAAAACAAATTTTTATTAGTGTGAAAGTTTTTTTTTCTTTTAATTCTACATACATTTAGATATAGGTAAATTTCATTGTGTTTGATTAGAGTAACTGTTCAAGTATATATTCTTTTTCACTCTTTCATAGGTACATGATTATGAACACAGTGGATGTTTGAAACGCTGTTTAGTGATGGATTATAAGGAGATTTAATAAATTAAATATGTTCCACGATGTTTGCTTGGACCGTTCTTGTCCTTCAGTTTAATAATAATAATAATAATAATAATAATAATAATAATAATAATAATAATAATAATAATAATAATAATAATCCCTTTCGCTGAATAAGAAACGCTGATAGCCAAACATCACAAGAATTCATCTTCGAAACACGGAAGGCATACTGATTTGCCATACGGTTCCGGTTCCGGTTTTACGTCACGGACTCCCTTTTCAACCAAGGGCTAGGACGGTTGCCTTCTTGCAAAAGACCGAATTCGAGCCCATCTGGTTCCATTCTGCAGTAAATATGTGCAATATTCACTTAATTACGTTGGGAATGTGATGATAATAGTAACATCTGTCTCCTACTGCCAACTCAGCAGTGTATCATGAGCACACTGATAGCAAGACATGACTGGAGTCTGGTGCAACATAGACCCGTAACAACTCAGTAGGAATAAAGAAGGCAACAATGGAAGTAGCAGGGTAGTATTTGAGCCTAATGCACCCTGAGCACAGGCACGAGAATATGGAAGCCTATGTCTGTCCTTACAAGACAACCACACATACTCAGTAAAATGCCAAATAAATTTGGTCCTAATATATTCTGATCATGAGCTCAAGCAAGAGAATAAGAAAGCATGTCTCTCTCTTCATAAGATTTCCACGCATATTCAAGGAGATACACCCACCCACCCCCAATTACACGTGCAAGCATTCAAGCGCACTCCAAACCTCAATGCAGCAGATGGGATATTCTAGAATCTAGATCAAATACTTCAGAGCAAAATCCATTAAATTTATCAAATGTTTCATTTATAACGTCAAAAGGAAAGGCGGGAGAAGGAGTTGGAAGCTGATGCCACATTTTCAAGGAATCATTTAAGGATCTTATATTTTTTTTTCCAAGGGAGCTTGTAAAAGCCGAGTAACTGAATGGAGGTTGATAAAGAGATTTTCATGACATATACCTGAGGATGTCTTACTCTTTCCTCTTTAGGCAAAGATATACAGGAAAAACTGGATTGGATGCAGGATTTTCAAGAAATTATTCTGTGGATCTTTGATCAGTGTTCATTTTTTGTCAAAGGGCAAAAGATAAATTGAGGAGGAAGAGGCGAGCTTTCCATGGAATTATTATTCAGGATATTTTATATTGGTGCTTCCATACACGGCAAGAACCGTGTAGCTCTATAAGTGATGGGGTCTGTCATGCTCTAGCATAATGAAAAGATAATAGGGTATAGATGAGACAAGGTCACCAGCGAAAAAAATTAAAGATGGGTTCAAGCTTGAAATTACACAACATCCTCAACATCATCATTAATAATAATAATAATAATAATAATAATAATAATAATAATAATAATAATAATAATAATAATAATAATAATAATAATGATAATAATAATAATGATAATAATAATAATAATAATAATAATAATAATAATAATAATAAGAATGAGAATATGAAGAAGAGTAAAAAATACCGGACTTAGTCTCATGAGCGATGAATTATGAGAAGATCCAAAGTCCTTAAAAACAAAAACAAAAAACGCCTCTTCTGAGTACCGTTAAAGACAATGCTTTCACTTAAGCTTTCATTAAAAACTTCTTTCATCAAAGTTTTGGAGCACATTCCTAAGGAAACTGAAACTGTCATGGGGAGCACAGCTGATTCAGTAAAAAAGTTTTAATATTAAGTGAAAGAAACTGAAGGTCATTTTAAATATGAATATCCAGTGTGAGTTCAAACTACTGGGTGTAAGGAACGTATATAATTTTGCCTTTAATAGAACGAGACTTTGAAATTATAAGGTATTTTTTTAAGAAGCAATATATATATATATATATATATATATATATATATATATATATAATATATATATATATATATATATATATATACATATATATACATATATATATATATATATATATATATATATATATATATATATATATATATATATATATATATATATATATATATATATATATGTATATATATATATATATATATATATATATATATATATATATATATATATATATATATGTATGTATAGGACTGTAAATACATATCTTTAAAAAAAAATTAACATCAAGTAAGACCCCAAAGGATTCTCTATACGATATATGATCACACACACACACATTCAGTCATCTGTCATCACAAATTTTTTAGAATAGTTACAAATGGGTAAGATCTGATGTTGGCAGTTACAATGAATCAAGATGAGAATACCTACGTTCGAGACACAAAAATAAAGTTGCGATATCTTCCCCATTTTATTTAAGAATGTGCAAAAAGCTCGAGTTGCATTACGAACACCATGAACAATAACCCAGGAAGAAATAAAAGAAAACTCATATCACTTTACACTTTGATGAGTTCCCAAGAGAGAACTTATGAAGACAGAAATGTGTAATAGTAATAAATTTATGAATACAAGATATCTACACCACGCTGCTGGAAGCCTATAGGCAATCCAGCCAAAAGCTGAATTCAGAGAAGAAATATGACTTCTCTCTATTAGTCAATTGTACTGTGTTCTGGAAAATGCTTCTGGCCTTTCAAGCGAAAATATGAGTTGGAATTTTCTGTCTATTGCTTAGTATGTGTTTTTCTTTTAAACTTAAGCATATTGTTTATTTTAAATATAGGAAAAGATGTAGTATGCCTAGGTGTGGCTCTTCTTAAGTATATATGTGCATGTGTGTGTGTTAATATATTTGTGTGCCTACCTATCAGGTTTAGCTGAAAGATCCAGAAAATTATTTCTAAGGTTCGTGTAAATGTTTTGGGAAAATAGTAATTAGCCTGGTGAGTGGCATTTCCTGAGAGCTACCACAATAAGTATGGAAATCTCTCTCTCTCTCTCTCTCTCTCTCTCTCTCTCTCTCTCTCTCTCTCTCTCTCTCTCTCTCTCTCTCTCTCTCTCTCTCTCTCTCTCTCTCTCTCTCTCTCTTTAAATTTACGTAAAAACGTAACTTAGTAAATATGCGATGGGGCGGCCAGGTGCATGATTAAACAAGATATTCAGTTCTGCACAAGACAGTGTGCCCTGTAACAGGTAATATTCATTTCAAGGACTAATTACTACACGACTAGAGCTGTGTGTGTGTGTGTGTGTGTGTGTGTGTGTGTGTGTGTGTGTGTGTGTGTGTGTGTGTGTGTGTGTGTGTGTGTGTGTGTGTGTGTGTGTGTGTGTGTGTGTGTGTGTGTGTGTGTGTGTGTGTGTGTGTGTGCTAGATTTACTGCTTAATATAGATGAATGTTACAATTCATAATATTAAAAATTAAACATACATATTTCCTTGCACTAATTGGATAAAAAGAAACGGCAACAAAATATTACGTCCCTCTTTGCATAGCCAACACTGCCTCTCTTTTTTTCATAATCTCATGCGCAGAAGTCTTACTACATAGACTTTTCATTGTGGACAACTATTACAAGACGTGATTTAATGCCTCTAAAATGACATATTTACCCCCCCCCCATTTTTACATGAACTGACCTGTAACGTAAAATGGGAGGATTACTTCAACTAACAAGCATGTTAAAGGCGAACCATTATAGACTAAGCAAAAGATAAAGAATTAAATGTAAATGCTTTTGACGGAGAGTACTTAAAAGAAGATTTTTTTTTCATACAGGACCTGATATGCCCGAGTCAGCAGGGTAACCATACAAACGCCTGTCGATTTCTATCCCCCTCCTCAAAAAAAAAAAAAGAAATTAAGGGAGGGAGAGAAAGCCAGTCTCCTGCACTGAATGGGGACTTGAAAGTTTCTCCCCCGAAAATACAAATACCCCTGTGGGTCGCCTACTACGATGCTTAATGAAAGCGAGTGGAGAAAATTTTTCCTCTTAAAGGCAAAAGATAAGAATAAAAGTAAATAATATAAGTAAATATTAAAAGTATATAATATATGCAATTGTAAAACATACAAATAAATAAAATAATCACACGCATCAATAAATAAATATACGATACATTCGCATGTAAAAAAAAATGGCCTGAGCAACTAAAGCAAGAAAAACAAATGAAATTATGCGGTTTACAATTAAACAAACAATGATGAATACTATGAAAACTCTCCGTGAAAGCACGTCAAGGATACTGAACAAAATACTTAATGCTTGCGAAATATGAATAAAGTTAGTAATTACTTGACTCAACTTATAATTAAGCCCGTCGACCCTTCATAACTACGCAAAATATTTTACCATTATATGCATGGTTTTGAAGTACTTACACGATTGCAAAATATCTTATTAATCTTAGTTGTTTTAGTCATTATGTATAACATAAGCCTGTGATCATGTAAGTACGCTTACATTTCGTGTACTTTACCATTACATTTCTAGCTAGCAATTAAGCAAAGTACTTCATAAGCACAAAAACTCAGTTTTGTCATAGATATTCTATTAAGTTTTTCGAGGTAAGACGACCATCAACATAACTGGCACTATAAAAAAATGACACATCATTTTAAATAATTTTATAAAATAATATGACAGTTTTGTTTCAAAGTGCATATTTTGTAACAAAGCATTGTAAGTGCAAACCTCATACCTGACAAATGCCACTCTGGAGACTTTCCGGATCTTGTAAAGAAGAGTAACCTTGAGGTGCTCTTGGGTTATTCATATTTACATGGCCAGTGACCTAACTGATGCCAAACTAACCTAACCTAACTAAACACAACACAACCTAACCTAAGCAAACCTAATCTAACCATTTACAGATTTACTAAACTTTAAATGAGGTTCTGGGGTTACACATTTCAACCTGATCCGATTTTCCAAGGCAAGTAGAACACAATTAAAATGAGACCAAAAATGACACCTACATAAAAATGATGAAATATAATAAAGCAGACGAGTTGTATTCATACATATGCTCTGTTTTTAACACTCACGGATGCAAACTAAGCCAAGTGAAGCTACTAATATTAACTGGCTTATTCCCTATCCGTTGGCTTCGCTCGCTCAGATTCCACTTGATCTATCTCGATGATAGTGCACCGAAAATAACCACCTAAATATATTTTGCCCTTTTTTTTTACTATCAACATTAAATAGCATTATAACATAATGGCTCGGTCATATTACGCTTCCATGCATATACTGTTACTGAAACATTTCAGGAAAATACATTTTAAAAATCCAATATGGGTGTAGAATTTATATATACTCTTTTAATTAGATGATACGTCTTACACCAGCTATCGGGAACGTTTAGTCTTCCCCAAAATAAGCAACATATATTTCCATTTAAGTATGACTCTCTCTCTCTCTCTCTCTCTCTCTCTCTCTCTCTCTCTCTCTCTCTCTCTCTCTCTCTCTCTCTCTCTTTCTCTCTCACTGAATCGGTTATTACTGCGCTGTCAAAAGTAATGGAGTTGTCAGCATTGTCCTAAATAAGACATACTTTATATTTCACGCTCCTGTTGCTTACGGATATTGAAGATCCTCTTCTCGGTGATCTTCATTTTCCTCTGACTTTTATGAATGTCGTTCATTTCTACAGCAATTTATTAGTCATTTGTTTATTATGAATGTCATTAACTTCTCTATCATAAATGCCATTTATTTATTACCTTATTTTTCTTATTTATTTATTTATGTTTTACATCTTAAACAGCAAAGTCTAACACATTTATCAAAGAAGTTTTCATCCTCTTCTTATAATTTACTTCATTCATTTCTTTGGGTATTCGTTTATTTACTAACTTATTTTATGACACTTATGCAGTTTTATCTATATTTCTCTAATGCAATCGACTTAACCTTTTGCATATGTAATGAAAATAGAATACACATACACCCCCTATAATAATAATAATAATAATAATAATAATAATAATAATAATAATAATAATAATAATAATAATAATAATAATAATAATAATAATAATAATAATAATAATAAAAAAAAATCCCGGAAAATAATAAAATATTTGAGATCTTGGTTTTCAACATCGTCTTCAATATTGCAGTTTCGAGCCTCAAAAGCAAAGTCAATCTGATATGAAAACAAATATTTACCAGCAGGTTCAAGGTACAATCCGACATAAACTATAAGTTAAGCATCAACAAAGATGTTTTTTAAGGTGTACAAATGTCTCTATCTTTTTAAGTACAAGCTTAAGTGATGGTTGTTTAGTCCTTGTTGAGGCATGAGCACGTGATGACACTGTGCCTCCATAGACCATTCACATCTAATTGGCACGCCCACTGAGAATAATGAATTGATGGTAATTGTCATTCTAAAGACGTTGAAGATGTTCTTTTTTAGCACTCTTTCATATTATGTTGTCTCTGCTTTGTGTAACTGTATTATGTATGATCTGCATTTTATATACAAAACTTCTAGGGTATATTATAAAAGTTTCTTAACTTTATACCTTTGCACTCTACGCATCGGCTATTTTAAATAATGAAGGGGACGAAAAGAGCCTCTATTTCTAAGTTCCTTCTTATTCCCATTCTTAATTCTTTCAACTGGAAAAACTCTGAGAATTTATCCAATTTTCCTCAAGGTCTTTTAGTACCTTACTTCATATGAAAATACATTGATGATATTCTCCAAGATCTAAAACTTTTCATCAAATAAAATGTTACCATTGATATTCTTCAAAGCTTTTCCAGTTCCTTGCATCAAATGAATAGTTATCACTGACAGTTTTTTAGTTCTCTGTATCAGATAAAAAGTTACTGTTGATTTTCTTGAAATGGTCTTTAATTCCCAATATCGCATAAAATGCCACTGATGATTTTGTTACACTTTTTTGCTTACATCAAATGAAAAGTTAATGTTGATTTTGTACAAAGGTTTTTTTTTTTTAGATCTTTGCATTATGTAACATTGATTTTTTTCAATAGTTTCTTGTTACTCTCTTCTTTAAATAAAAAGAAATATTTCCCATATCACATAAATAGGTGCTGCTGATTTTCCTTAAGGATTTTTTTTATTTGCCTAAATCACTTAAAAGTGACAACTGATTTCCTCCTTTTTTAAGGTTTCCATAGCACATAACAAATGTTACTGTTGATTATTTTCAGAGAAATAATATAACCTTCGACTCATATAAAAGAGCAAAATGATTTTGTATTTACTTCTGTCCGGATCAGTAAGTCTTTCTTAAGCCTCTTTTACGCTGAACAAATCATCAAAGCACGCGGAATTAAGAACCAAAAGGGAATGGAACATTTTTTTAACTCCCATTATTTCTGACCATTTATTGCAGAGAAGTCAGCGTTAAAATAGGACCTCAAATTATATATATATATATATATATATATATATATATATATATATATATATATATATATATATATATATATATATATATATATATATATATATATATATATATATATATATATATATATATATATATATATATATATATATATATATATATATATATATATAAACTTATGGCATGACGCAAGTTTCTATGCTATCGGTATTTTAACCTAAAAATGCCTCTATTCCCTATTGTTGGTGATGAAGGTGAAAGAACATTACCCTCATGTCTCATGTTTGTTGTTAGAGACGACTAAAAGGGATGTCGCTTGTGGTGGGGTTGATAGAGGAGGAAAAGGATGGGCAAGGTAATGTAGCCAAAATACCTCAGAACGTTTTCTACAGTTGTGGCCATCCTGTTGTATATCAGTGGTTAAAATTGCTTATATAATTATTTTATAAATTAAAAGAAGAATCATTATTAAACATTACATAGAAACTTAATACTAACCCAGTAAATTACCTCTTCTTAAAAAAAGATGATAAAAATAAAAGTAACTTGGAATTTAACATCTTTCATAATTGTAATCAATTATCTGCAAATATGAAAAAAAACATTATGTGGAAAAGAGAATAAGAAGAGGAAAGCATTGACCTAAAAAAGAAAAAAAAAAGAAAGGAAAGAGAAGGGGACAGGCATCAGAGTGTTAATTTTCATTCGCTTAATGGAGGGAAAGGAAGTCGTTCCAGAAATCACACAAAACAAAAAAGCTTCTAAAATAAAACTAGGAACAGCAGTTCGGTGCTCGACAATGAAAATGACCAACAAGCGCGCAAGTCACACCAGGACGTTAGGAAGGGCAACCAGACTTAATTCACCAGCTCCCACATATATGTTTCCACTATTCAAATGGTGATTAATATTACATGACACGGCAAAGAATTTACACAAACAAACCCTTGTGACAGTTTTCGGGATATTCTCATTCGTCTGAACATGTCCATTTGACAGCCTCAGCAAGTCTCTTTATAAGAGATTAAAGAATCGATTCATAACTATTATATACGACTGACAAAATCAATATTTAAAGAGAATATATTTATAAATCTATTGAAACAAGATCACCTATATAATTTATAATTACTTTCACAAGCCAAAATCAACTACTAAATCTCGAGTCCCTTTAAGATCATATAAGCAATAATTAAACACAGTACTAAAAAAACAAAAAACAAAAAAAGGATGATACAAAATCAAAATCAGTACAGCAATAAAAAAAAATATTACTGCGTCTTTTGTAAAGTGTGTACTTCTGTTTGCAACAGAATACGCGACTAGGGATACTGGGAGTGTTAAACGACTCCACTTAGGGAGAAAGAGCCTTGAAGAACCTCCTCAGAGGGGCATTTCGAGTCTACTGAAGAAGAAACATAGTTAACACTCCTCTAAATTTATTGGAATGGGAAAGGAGGGAGTGAGGACGAAAAAAAAAAGGAAAATAATTAAAGATACAAAGAAATACTGCAGTGTGTGTGACTGTATAATATATTTCTATTTGCTCTCTCTCTCTCTCTCTCTCTCTCTCTCTCTCTCTCTCTCTCCTCTCTCTCTCTCTCTCTCTCTCTCTCTCTCTCTCTCTCTCTCTCTCTCCTCATTCCTTACAAGTTGCAAAGGCCTTATTCCCTCATTTCATGATCTATTTAAAGATGACATCTCCACATTTAGCATTGCGTCAACATTCATATAATCCAGCAAGTCACTTTCTTTACAAATTTACGGGAATAATGTCATATGTATACGGAAAAAAAATTATATATATATATATATATATATATATATATATATATATATATATATATATATATATATATATATATATATATATATATATACGAAATAAACTATAAGAATAAATCAATTTATTAAGTAATATAACTATATAAATACAATATACGATCTGTAAATGTAAATGGGGACAAGAATACTTCCTCCATGTTCCCTATGTGCCATAAAAGTCGACTATATAGGAAGGAGCGAGGGGACTATAAATCCATTCCTTTGAATTTTCCCTCCATAAGGGGGATTGTGGCTTCTGCATATTGATAGACAATGAGTAGGATATGGTCGCCAGCCACCTATTAGAACCTGACTCCTTAGCAGGTTCCTGAATTCAACCTCCCAAAGAGTGATTCTTACTACTCTTCAATGAAATAACATTCAAATACAAAGGAAAACAGCAGAAGCATCCCACATTTGGCTTTCAACAATCTATTAGATGTGCGGGACCAGATACAGAACAGTATCATTAAAAAAAATCTCCGATAAGAAGAAAAACGAGAGTCCAATGACTTTCATGTATTATACAAGTTATTGAAACACCAACATTAAACATAAGAATAGAAATATACACCTGGGTAGATAAGAGATACAGAATGACACCAAAAGGCAACAAGCAGAAATTTATCAAAATCCTTTGCATCTAAAAAGATATCTTTTAGACATTTATCATCAAAAGAATGAGCTTAAATAAGGATAAAGACTAAGTCCTGCAGCTCAGTTGTAATAAAAAAAAAGTATTAAAATACCCAAATTGTATATAGAAACATAAATCTATGTCATATTAGGAAATAAGACTTAATAAAAAGCAAAGCCCAGAGGCAGATATTTATTATTATAAGTCTCTTGACTATAGGGAGCTTTCAAAACATTTTTTGCGAAGAATTCCATGAGCATGACGGTAATATCAAAACAATTAGCTTCCATAACGTGGGAAAAAGCTCAGGAGCTCTAATGTTCTGAAAAGTCAATGACTGAAATACCAGCACTCCTTATAAGAATCAAACTTTATAGATCAACAAAAACACAAACCAAATAGAAAGAGACACAGACTATAGCAAGTACAAAATGCAAATGTTAAATGCCAAAGTTTCTTATATAGAGAGAGAGAGAGGTTTCCAGAAATTTTGTAAGGAATTTCAGTAATTAATAGACTGCAGCCTGCCTGGAAGGAGCCCTTCAACAGGCTACAATAAAAGACCAGGAAAATCCTTGTGTAAACACTCGAGGGAATTGACAGTGTTGTTTGTGGAGACATCAAACAATGACCGTAAATGTGTGGCTTAATCTATACAGGAAAAGTATTGACATTGGTTGAGAATTTTCTCTTCTTGTCTCTTGACATTCCAATACCTTGTTCAGACAAGATGAAAAAAGCAGAGAAAGCTAACAATGGATAGTGTGACTGGTTTTCTTGTTTTACTTTTGTTATGCTCTTATACATAAGGATAGAAGTAAACTATGCAGTAAGTAGTCTTCATCTTACTGTAGTGGCGGTGGGGGGGGGAGAGAAAATTTCGCATGTCCATTGCTGACTAAAAGGGATAGACTGCATATAGGGTCTGCGATCCTCCTTCCCATGAATATCTATCTATCTATCTATCTATCTATCTATCTATCTATATATGTATGTATATATATATATATATATATATATATATATATATATATATATATATATATATATATATATATATATATATATATATATATATATACCTTCACAAGTTACTCTTGTCATCAAAATTCCCATATATCATAAGATGTACTCATTGAACCCAAAGAGTTTGACAGGGGATACTTACCACATTCAGGGGGCCAATATCTCTCCTTCTTATCCCTCAAGTGAAAATGTCGAAGTAAAGTTGCAAAAGCTACCTTTGGGTACTGAACTCGAAACTATCTGGGTGGGACACGAGTTCTAAATGCTTCTCCTTCTTTATCTTCTTCTTCTTTATAGCATAGTCATAATTAAACTTCTCTTTCTTAATTTGCTTAGTTTTAACTATGTATAAAATTTAAAGTTTGGTAATGCTATTTAATAAATGATTAGTCTGTCTAAGAATAGCTTGTACTCGTATATATTTTTTTTTACAAATATTTAGCATGTAAATAAGAAATGTGTATAGAGTATAAATATTGTTATTTAAATTACCACCTGGTATGGCTCAGAAGCATTTATTTGTATACAAATAGTAAGTATAAATCTACTGCCACTACCATCATGAATTCAATGTGTACGCTCCCATACATATAACTTTTCTCTCTCTCTCTCTCTCTCTCTCTCTCTCTCTCTCTCTCTCTCTCTCTCTCTCTCTCTCTCTCTCTCTCTCTCTCTCTCTCTCTCTCTCTCTCTCTCTCTCTCTCTCTCTCTCCATTTACATGCAATTCATATACAAGATGTGTTCCCTCAAGCAACGAGACATACACGGATTTTTACGAATGCGAGAAGCGAACTGGAATATGGCTCACATAATTACAGTTGTTTTACACCTCAGTATTAAAACAGTGAAACATTCTGGCAAAATATTATACGTTTTCAGTTTTAGTACAGAAGTCTTTCTTACAATTTCCCCAAATGAATAGCATTGCCAAAGTGAGCTCTCAAATTCCAGACGAATTAAAGCGGAAAAGTTCAGAACTTCTGTAGTATTGGCTCTAAAATGAGAAAGCAAATGATGAACCATTATTACGATTTTAATGTAGAATCTCGAAGAATAAAATTCCTCTCTGATTTATGGAATAGAATATAATTGGGGTTTTGCAAAGGCCACTTTACTCTCTTGTATAATAATAATAATAATAATAATAATAATAATAATAATAATAATAATAATAATAATAATAATAATAATATATTAATAATGATAATTATAATAATAATATTAATAATAATAATAATAATAATAATAATAATAATAATAATAATAATATTATTATTATTATTATTATTATCATCGTAATAATAATATTAATAATATTCCAGCATGTTGTTATAATTTATCTTTACCATATCATTTAGACTTAGAACTAAAGTCTTCCAAATCACCAAAACACGTATTATTATTATTTTTATTATTATTATTATTATTATTATTATTTTTGTCAAATGAATAAATTTAGCCACTTCCAATTCTTTTCTGATGACAGAAATTTATTCCCAGTAACCATCTTTCCTTTTCTTAAGACTTTATAATTGATCAAGAGCTAACAATTTAGAGCATCATATATTTTTACTTACTTCTTTATTTACTGAAGTTTTTTCTTTCTACAAAAACATTTCGATTTGTGAAATTCCTCTTGTCAAGGCGACAGACAGGAATTCTCTCCTCAACTTCCTGCAGCAGCCTTACTTCTGATCACTCAGTTTCTTTCTTTGACTTCAACCTGATTGAACTTTCGAGTCTTTGTCTATTTACTGAAGGTCTGCTGCACTATTTACAACAAAAGAATGTGGCTGTGAGGTGGGACTAACTCAGAAACAACTCCGATATAACTCTAACTTTTACTCGTGATGAGTGTCCAAAACATCTTAAAAAGCTGAGAAAGGAACTTTATACAAAGGCAAATCACCAAAATAGATATTTAAAAAAGAATACCACTTTCAATGGACGAAATAATTTTTAGAGAATAGGGATTGTAGATATTTGGAACATGGCAAATGTGATTCATCAATAACTCCGAAAAAAAATTAATTCATCAGAATTTCATATTTCCTCATAACATTGTCATTATGATAATCAAGGAATATATGTCGCATCATTTATAACACCCGAAATAGCAATTATTATATTGGTTTAAGTAAACAATAACTGCAATGTGTTTGATTCTTTCAACAAATTAAAATATAAAGAAAAACGATCACTATGAGTAGTAGTTAATATTCGATGACTAATTTGAAACTCATGAAATGGTAATGCTAATAATGGTCAAACTCAAATAAATAACAAATAAAGATGACATTTCATCTCATATAGAACTAACTCGTACCATGAATGTTGTATTCATGGTTGCAGATATTGTTGCAGCATTACAATCTCACAAAACTGCAATTTTTCATGATGATTAAACTCATAAATAACTCCGTAGTAAGCCATTTTACGTCACGGACTCCCTTTTCTACCAAAGGCTAGTACGGTTGGCTTCTTGTGAAGGACTTGTTTTGGCAGATGTAATCGTTACCCTTAGTGCATGCCCTTACTAACCTCAGACCGTGGCTGGGAGCGAACCCTCGATCTGCCGCCTCAGTAGTAAGGGAATATATAAGCAACAAAACCTAATTTCAACTCTTAACATAGTTTTCATGGTTATGGTTGTAGGTATATTGCATCATTTGAAACCCATAACATGATAATTAAGATGATGACTTAAAAAAGATAATTCCCAAATAAAAACATATTTCAACATAATTTACTTTTAACTCGTAACATGATCATAACGAGCATGGATGCTGTCATGAATAATTCCAAAAAAGTAGATATTTCATCTATATCTAAATATGAACCATGGCATTAACATTATAATGAAGGTTTAATTCATGAATGCCATTGTACAATATCAATTTTCATCCATATCAAATTTCATTTGTGTAATTCTTTTTGCTTTACTACAGAGATATGAAAATGAAACTATTGTTCTATAAAAAATATATGAAAATTATGTCACTTGTTTTTCATCTTTTCATGTGACCCATATTCCAGTTCGCTTCTCTCCTTCGTAAATATTCCGTTTATGTCTCGTTGCCGGAGGGAACACATCTTGTATATGAATTGCATGTAAATGAGGGGCGACAGAGAGAGAGAGAGAGAGAGAGGAGAGAGAGAGAGAGAGAGAGAGAGAGAGAGAGAGAGAGAGAGAGAGAGAGAGAGAGAGAGAGAGAGAGAGAGAGAGAGAGAGAGAGAAGAAAAAAATAATATATATATATATATATATATATATATATATATATATATATATATATATATATATATATATATATATATATATATATATATATATATCAGAATGTGCGTTTGAACCCATGAATATACACGAAGGAGAATTTCACGGAGTCCCCTCTCTCTCTCTCTCTTGGAATATTTACTTTATTCGGAGTGGTTCTGAATGTGAAGAATACGGACTTAGGATAATTTATGCATTGTCGAAAACGTTACATATACATAATACGCAAATATATGCACATAAAGAGGTAACCAAACAAACACATAGATAGAAAAATAGATAGATAGACAGACAGATCGAGAGAGAGAGAAAAAATATGATAAAGCGACATAATATTTTCTACATCTAGAAGCCACGCCATCTATATAAGGAGCTTGTAACCTTAGACAGACTTATCTTGTCAGCGTGTGTGCGTGTTTGTTTGTCTAATGTTACTTAAGCATTTCATGTTATGGAATCCACATTTTAAGAACATGATTTTTTTTTTGTTCAGATGGTTCAGATGGTATACCATTTCAGTTCATCAAAGATGCTCTACCCGTGATTGCATCCTATATTCTAACTATTATGAACACTTCCATTGTTACTAAAAAGTTTCCTGACTCTTGGAAAATAGCACATGTAATACCTCTGCATAAAAAGGGGGACAGAGAAGATGTGAGAAACTATCGTCCCATTTCCCTGCTACCCATTTTCTCTAAAATATTAGAAAAAATTGTTGCATGCCAACTTATGTCATATTTAGAATCAAATAGAATAATAAGTATTAACCAGCATGGTTTCAGACCGAAACTTTCGACGGAAACTGCACTGCTTAAAGTTACGAATAGTATATATAATAATATAGATATGAAAAAAATATCTCTTCTCGTATTATTAGACTTATCAAAAGCCTTCGACAGTGTAAACCATGAAATTCTTTTAAGTAAATGTATTAACTTAAATATTGATCCAAGCTGGTTTAGCGAGTATCTATCTAATCGTAAACAGTCCATACGTCTTAACAACTTTATCTCTGTGCCAAAAAATTTATCATTTGGTGCTCCACAGGGATCAGTACTTGGTCCTATCCTCTTCTCCATTTACGTAAATGATCTATCTTCTTTCATTTCTGACTGTCTAGTCGTACAATATGCAGATGACACTCAACTACTCCTTAGTGGTGATATTAATAATCTCCCAGAGCTAACTTTAAGAGCAGAAAACACTCTGTCAAAAATTAAAACCTATTTCCAAGAAATTGGGCTGTTAATTAACGAAAGTAAAACACAGTGCATATTTATTGGTTCAAGGTTCCACATAGCACAAATTCCAGAAAACACAACAATTAATTTTTGCGACAATATTATCACACCTAGCAAAGCAGTCAAAAACCTAGGAATTCACTTTGATAACCACATGTTGTTTGATTCCCAAATAGATAAAGTATGCAAAAAGGTTACAGGAACATTAATGTACTTATCACGTATAAAAGACAATTTTGAGACTACCACTCGAATAACTGTTGTTGAATCTCTAGCCCTAAGTCACATTAATTACTGCACAACTGTTTGGGGAGCTACCACTAAGACTCAGATAAACAGAATACAGAAGCTTATTAATTTTGCAGCTCGAGTTGCCCTGGGAGGAATAAGAAAATATGACCACATCACACCAGCTCTCAATAAACTTGGGTGGCTGCGGGCAGAAAATAAGGTCGCTTATGCTATTTATGTTTTTGTATTCAAAATTTTGGACCATCATTATCCTAGCTGGCTATTTGATTTAGAAACAGTCAGGGATATAAGGGGAACCAACACAAGACAGAGCAGTGAGCTCTTTATTCACAGAACAAACACAGAAGCAGGTTCAAAGATGATCACTATCAAAGGGCCAACACTCTGGAATAATATTCCAGAGCATCTTAAAAATGCATCCTCTTTCACAGCTTTCAAAGGCAAACTATATCGTTTTCTTTTGGACAAATAGTTGCTGCTCATTAAGAACTAATTATTCTCATTGTAAGGAAACAAATATGGAAATGATGCCGATAATAACGATCCTGTATCTAGTGGCATACTTACTACTTTATTATTAACATTATTGTAACATTTTTATTACAGCATTATTATTTTCTATGAAAGCTACATTTAATTTAACTATATGTCTAACCCTCTTATTTGTTAGTTTAATTACATGTCTACTTATAAGTTACTATTAATGTTGAATAACCATTGTACAAAATGGAAATAAATGTTTTTGTTTGTTTGTTTGTTTGTTTGTTTGTTAGGTTATCTGAGTCTTCAAAAATTTAAGCTCCAGCATATAAAGAATACAGATCTTTGTATGCCATCTGTTTTAGCAGTAATATTTTAATTCGGTATTTTTACATTAATTATAAATCTTTTCACTCAGTTCTTCCTTGAAAAACTAAAATCTCTTTCAAACTTTCATGGATGGGTTCAATAATATCCAAATTACATCAGCCGTCCTTCCTAAAGTCGAATTTATCTGTTTTACATCTAATATTTCATACAAATTAAGAATTCCTGAGTATCATGAAGAAAAGGAAATCCGTATCACCACTTTTGACCTAAGTTAATTCATATTTTATCTGTTACAATTGTTAGTGATTTCTCTCCTATACAACCATAGAATATGAAGCAGGGATAGTAATCATATGACTAGTGTGATATCATGAAATGCCTTGAGAAGATTTCCCAATTAATATTTTTCATGATAGAGCTGATATTCTTCTTCTCAATTTAAGGAAAAAATAATTCTATTCCCATTCTCATTACCCTAATACCTGCTTGCACCTCTGCCAAATCCCATATTGCTTCCATAAATTTATCTCCAGCATCCTAAATTAGATTCTGCCTGGAATTCCAACATCAAATATTGGAACTCACTCTCAATATCCTTCCCTTTTCCGGGATTACATTGAAAAATGTCTCTCCAATGCAAATGGAATTCATAACATACTGTATATTGTTTCAAGTCTTGAGTTTTCATATCAGATTTTAGTATAACAACGTTTAATTAACCTCTCTCACTCTATAATAACTGTAGATTTCATGTATACATATGACATATACAAAGCTTCAAACTGAAATATTATTATTTCATTGTATCTAATGCCTCAGAATCTGCTGTCGAGTAGTACACTAAATAAATTTAGCAGAAGCAGACCTGTCCAGACAAGCATAGTGAAGCTCCGATGGTGTTTCACTTAATCGTTGATGACCTTGTAAAAGCGATAGAAATCTTGCAGGCAAATAAGAATCATACTGCATCAGGCAATTTTCTTTCTAGCTGCAAGTCACGCATGCATACATTCTGCTTCCTATATCCTTTATTAGGATTATAAGAGGAGATTCATTGATGGAATTTTTGCTTAGTGAATACACTCTCTGAATATATCTATCTATTTATCTATTAATATATATAAATATCAATCTATGTATGTATATATATATATATATATATATATATATATATATATATATATATATATATATATATATATATATATATATATATATATATATATATATATATATATATATATATACACGCTCTGTCGGTGAAAAGCAATATTACTTTCCGCTGAAAAGTAGCTATTCTAAAGATGATTTTATTAGAAATGATCTCTCTCTCTCTCTCTCTCTCTCTCTCTCTCTCTCTCTCTCTCTCTCTCTCTCTCTCTCTCTCTCTCTCTCTCTCTCTCTCTCTCTCTCTCTCTCTCTCTCTCTCTATTTAATCCGGGAGAATTAACAGACTTGGAAAAATGTCTCCAAAATCTCGTTCCGTGGCTTATTAAGACAAACTGTGAATAAAATATATCAGTTACATTTGGGGTTTTCTACGGCATCATTCCACAACTTAAAAAAAATAGATATTCTAAAAACGATTCTCTTCCTCTATTTCTCATCAAGCATGCCGTCGCAAACACCTTTAAAGACTTTAATATGAGCCTCTTGATATTTTTACAAACTACTGTACAAACAATATTTCAGGTACAGTGTGTGTATACACACACACACACACACACACACATACGCGCGCGCACTATAATTTGTCGTGTATCCCTGGAGTAAAAAGAAAAAGAAATAAACTGTATCAATAGTAATTAGGCAAGCCTAGAATATAGTTTATGAAGAAGTTTCCCATATGATATTTGATACCCTAAATGCCTCATATACTAGAAATCACACACACATTATTCTCATCAAACCCAAAAATTAATTCAGACAAGTGAGTAAAATCTAACATAAAGAAATAGCAATTAGAGACTGATAATTACTAGCACCAGACCTCAAAAATAAAAATCATGCAACACAAAAAATGTAAAGGAAAAGAAATTCATCCACTTGAAAATAGGAAATAAGGAAGAAGAAAATTGAAATGTCACTCACTAGCAACAGACCCCTGAAAATTATTATAGAGAGAGAGAGAGAGAGAGAGAGAGAGAGAGAGAGAGAGAGAGAGAGAGAGAGAGAGAGAGAGAGAGAGAGAGAGAGAGAGAGAGAGAGAGAGAGAGAGAGAGAGAGAGAGAGAGAGAGAGAGAGAGAGAGAGAGAGAGAGAGAGAGAGAGAGAGAATATTCATTTAATTCCATGTGTGAAATCGTATAACCAAGATACAAACTAACGAACATCATAAATTAACGTCATATCCCACATCCAAACCTTCCAATACATATAGACAAAAAGAGAATTTCATCGACCAGAATATGTGAAATCGAAAATAATCGGGAGAATGAGAAAATATAGAATGCCATTCACTGAGATACAACAGAATTCTAATGAGTTTTCATTAGCCATGATATGTAATGAGTTTTCCATATGTCAAAGAGCAAAAATCATTGCTATATGGCACTGTAATTATGCTGATAAAATAATTTGTTTTCTCTTTACTAGATGTTGATCTGCCAAACAAATCTATCATTCTATATACAAGGGCCTTTCTCCCTTATAAAATAGGCAGCGAAATCAGGCAAAACCGTGACGTCTATGGAAGGAATACACAAAGGAGGGGATTCACTACCCACGCTCCACCTCATGTGGGTGAGTTAACGATACGTAGGGGAGCACAAAGATGGTATTTTTGGCCACCATCCCAGGTGAAGAATAAATGAAATTTAGAATTCGAATCTTCTGAGGATCTAAATAGATTTTCGCGTATATTAGCGAAAAATAACATATATATATATATATATATATATATATATATATATATATATATATATATATATATATATATATATATATATATATATATATATATATATGCCGGTTTTACGTCACGGACTCTCTTTTTTACGAAGGGCTAGGTCAGTTGCCTTCTTGTGAAGGATTTGTTCTGGCAGATGCAATCGTTACCCTGAGTGCAAGCCCTTGCTAACCTCAGAACATGACGGGGCGCGAACCCTCAACCTGCCGCCTCAGAGTCGCTGACGCTACCGCTTTGCCACGGTGACTACTTATATATATATATATATATATATATATATATATATATATATATATATATATATATATATATATATATATATATATATATATATACATACACACAAATATACATATATATACATACACATTCATACATATACATACACATCCATGCATATGCATACACACATACATATATACATATACACACACACACACACACACACATATATATATATATATATATATATATATATATATATATATATATATATATATATATATATATATATATATATAACTTGCACATACATACAGATATATAAGCATATGAAAATAGTAAAAACAACAGATAGGAGGCTCTATTTACATAAAATAACAAATAGATAACTAAATATGCAAACACACATATACATATGCATACACACAAACACATACACACTTACACATGCACAAACATATGAAAAGTTATACGCATATACACCAAAAAACATATGAACATAAAAACATACATATAGAAAAGAAAAAGACTAAAGGAAAACTAAATATAAACACAACACGGCTGAACAAAGAGGCTGTCTAATTAAATGAAGGTGGTCTGTCTTGGGGAATTATCTTGGCCAGCGTATGCTTGAGGAGTATCTTGTCTACTGAATCAGGCACCCACTGGCCCTTGGACAAATTGAAATTTTTGGATGTTTCAATGACGGCTGATTCCACTATCTTGCGCTTATAAGGACAAGAGCTTCTAAACATCATGGTGGCACCATTCCAGTTGATAGTATGCCCGTGTTCCCTCATATGAACAAAGATAGCCGAGTTCTCTTGGCCATATCTGACTGATCTTTTGTGTTCGGTAATTCTCTGCTGCAGAGAACGACCTGTCTGCCCAATGTATGCCTTGGGGTAGTTATTGCATACTATTTTATACACTCCGCCATTGTTCTCTTTTTTAATTTTATTAATATTTACTAACTGGCTTCTCAAGGTTTTGGGATATATGAATACAAAAGGGGACTCTTTGCCTATGTTTTTGTTAACTTTTTCTAAGGCACAATGAAAGGGAACTATTATATTATCTCGGTGATTAAAATGCGCGCTCCTTTCCGTGCCATGGTATATACACCTTGCTTTGTGCAAGGCTTAGTCAAGAAAAGGAACGGGGTAACATAATTTATCTAACTGATTGTAAATGGTGTTAATTTCTTCCTCCAAATATTGGGGACTACATATTCTAAAGGCTCTTAGGAACAAATTTGAAGCTACACCTAGTTTTATTTTCTCTTCGTGATTGCTGAGGAAATGAATATATGAGGCCGAGTGAGTGGGTATTCTATATACCCGGAATTCGTAACCCGTTTCGTTTCTACTAATTAAGGTGTCCAGAAAAGGAATCATATCATTATTTTCTCATTTTATTTTGAATTTTATGGAAGGAACCTGGTTATTAAGTTGTCTAAGGAACTCATCAAAATTACCCCCAAGCTTCATCCCAGTACGTCAGAATATCATCTACGTATCTGAGCCACATCATGTTGGGTGGCTTGATATCCCTAATAATTTCGGTCTCGAAGTGTTCCATGTATAAATTAGCAAGTATGGGAGAAAGAGGGCTGCCCATACTGCAGAAGAATTTTTGTTTGTAAAATTCCCCATTGAAGGTGAAACGTGTATATATATATATATATATATATATATATATATATATATATATATATATATATATATATATATATATATATATATATATATATATATATATATATATATATATATATATATATATATATATATATATATATATATATATATACGGAGCGCTGAGATTTATCAGACTGTATTTTAGTCCATCTTCAGTGGCCTAAAATATAATCTGAGTAATATCAGCACTCAGTCGTTTCCTTTTTCCTTCGTAGCTGACCTCTGTTCATCTGGGTGTCACGTGTTCATATTATTGTGATCTTGAGATATATATATATATATATATATATATATATATATATATATATATATATATATATATATATATATATATATATGTATGTGTGTGTGTGTGTGTGTGTGCGTGTATTTAACATATTTAACTTTCTTTTAAAGGTCAAAATAACAATGACTGTGGTCAAGTGCTTTAATAGAATTTTGTGTATATTTCATAGAGAGAGTTTTTAGAGAGTTTTAGAGATCCTTTGTACTCTCGAGTATATATTTGTGCTACTCATTTTCAGAAGTATCTGAAGGTGATACCTCTGAAGATGGATAGTAGATTTATATACTCGAAAGTACTAGAGATCCTCAAAAAATTATTTTAATAGCTTTGCGTGGTCCAAACCATCCATATTTACAATTTTCACGATCTGCTCGTGATATATATATATATATATATATATATATATATATATATATATATATATATATATATATATATATCCTTCTCTTACTTCTAACCTGGATTCTCTCTCTCTTCGCCGTAAGGTATCTTCCCTTTCGCTTTTCTATTGCTACTACTTCCATGGCTGCTCTGATGAGTTGGCGAGTTGCATCCCTCCTCCACTGCCGAGGCCGCGTAACACTCGCCAAGCAGCCTCATCTCACAGGTACTGTGTGGAGATTTCTAGCTCGCGGATTGGTCGGTGCAGCGACTGCTTCTTCCCATCTACCTCCAGACTCTGGAACTCTCTTCCTCTTTCTGTCTTTCCTAATTCTTATAACCTTTCATCCTTCAAAAAACAGATCTATCTTCATCTCAGAGCCTAGTCCTCCATATCTCTGGGACCTCTGTACTTTGGCTGTTTTTTCTGTCTGTCGTTTTCTTTTGTGTGACGTTACCTCATCTCTGCCTTGCCCTTAACCTTTTTCTTTTCCTTCGTCTTGTTATTTTCTCGTGCCCGGGCCTTTATATATATATATATATATATATATATATATATATATATATATATATATATATATATATATATATATATATATATATATATATATATATATATATATATATATATATATATATATATATATATATATATATATATATATATATATATATATATATATATATATATATGGCTCTTTGCGTCTTGACCTTTACTAACAAGTTTGCAGCTTGCCTTAGCTAACGACAAAGTTGAAGGGCCTAGCCCATTTTGCACTCCACCCCCTTTCGACGCTGCTAATTAGGTCCATAACAAAAGCAAAGCCAATACGTTTGGCACTCAATCAGATTGCAGGAGATGTCAAAGGATGGTTTGGAGCAGTCCTCGCCATCAATTATATATATATATATATATATATATATATATATATATATATATATATATATATATATATATATATATATATATATATATTGTGCCTCTGATTGGTATGTCGGGCTCGGGCATCGATTAAAGGAAAAAGACCCTTCAAAAGTTTCTGTAATGAAATATGGAATAAATATGAGGAATTTTCTTTTCGATTCCGAAATGAGTTTCCAATGGATCTTGTTCCGCTAGTTCCTCTTCTTTCTCTCCTGGAAATCTTTAACTTTTTAAGGCAAAATTGCCCCCCCCCCCCCAGAGCTTCCGTCATAAAAATCTCGAATAAAAATGAAGCATTTTGTCCCATTTCGAAATGCGTGTCCATGATTCTTGTCCCGTAGTTCCTCTTCTTCCTATTCTGGGAATCTTTGCTGAAGAAGTAGGATTCCAGACTTTTGATGAGATGTCTTTAAGGGCTTTGACAGCTTTCATTAGGATTAGGATGACAGTTACTTCATCGGTTTCCGAGGAATAGACAGATCTCTTACTGAACAATGGCGTAGACGCATACACACACACACACACACGTATTCACAATACTAACACACACATAATAATACATATGCTCTCATATATCTGTATTCACGGCACAAGATACACATTCACATACATGCATACATGTGATCTAACATAAACACTTCCGCTTTCCATCTTGGAACAGTATCGACATATATGTATAGCCTATACCTATCCATGCACATTCTCATTAGCACTGATATACACACTTAGCATGCACACACCCACGCATATCTGCTTATATATTCACACATGCTTAAATATACCTAATATATACTAGCACCCAGTCTCTTAATTAACGTATACTTTCCCATGTATACTTTCTCATAAACTCTCTCCCTATTTAGACTTTATCTGTTTATTTTATGTGTTGATTTAGTTATATATTTATTTATATTATTTTATTTCATTTATTTATTTATTTTTATTTTCATTACTAACACTATATCATACAGAATAAAGCAAACAAACAAAATATACGACCTTGATGTTTTTTTTTATTAGAATAATCATTATTTACTCTTATTACAAATGCGACCTAAGAGTAGTCACCGTGGCTCAAGCGATAGCGTCCGCGACTCTGAGGCGTCAGCTCGAGGGTTCGCGTCCCGTCACGGTCTGAGGTTAGCAAGTGCATGCACTCAGGGTAACGATTACATCTGACAAAACAAGTCCTTTGCAAGAAGGCAACCGTCCTAGCCCTTGGTAGAAAAGGGAGTCCGTGACGTAAAACCGGAACAACAACATATATATATATATATATATATATATATATATATATATATATATATATATATATATATATATATATATATATACAGCATATTTAAATATATATATATATATATATATATATATATATATATATATATATATATATATATATATATATATATATATATATATATATATATATATATATATATATATATATATATATATATATATATATATATATATATATACTCCTACAATAGTATTAAACTTCTTGCTTACACGTATAAATTAACAAAGAAACAAACAATGAAATAAATCTGCAACATTTGCTGACATCTCTTTCGGATAACGAAATAATTCAAATAATCACAAGCAGACATCCCCTAAAGACACAAAGACAGAAGTCATAACATTGGCTTGATGATTAGGGGAAGTACAGAGAATAGGCAATAAAGGAGTAATAAAGGAGTAATAAAACCATACACGAGGAAAAATGTGGATCTCTTGGCCCAAAAGGATGATAATATCTTTCTTCTTTGTACTTATATCAGGGAGAGGGACAGGAAAAGGATTAAAGTGTAGCAATATTAAAGCCATACAAGAGCAAATTATTGATAAGAATACGTGTTTATGCTCATATTCATACACGTTGGAACGAACATAGGAAAAAGTAGATTTTGTATTATACTCCTCAAACTGTTCTCCTTTTTTTATGTCGGCTACCCCCCAATTGAAGGGGGAAACAGCCAAGGTATATGTATGTATGTACATGTGCAATGTGAAAATATGGAAACCAATGCAGTGCCCATCCATTGGCTCAGTTTTCGATCATCTTCAGCTATTATATACACTGTTATTATAATCATTAACATATATATATATATATATATATATATATATATATATATATATATATATATATATATATATATATATATATATATATATATATATATATATATATATATATATATATATATATATATATATATATATATATATATATATATATATATATATATATATATATATATATATATATATATATATATATATATATATATATATATATATATATATTATATATATATATATATATATATATATATATATATATATATATATATATATATATATATATATATATATATATATATATATATAAATAATTCCTTTGCAATTATAAATGAAGTCTAGATAAAAACTTAAAGAAAAAATTACTACTTATTTATTTCCAATTCTAGAGGGAGCTTTGGATCTAGTTTTTTTTTTTTCATTCTTAACGAATTCTGAGTTCCTTAAGATACAGCTATACTATTTATATAATAATAATAATAATAATAATAATAATAATAATAATAATAATAATAATAATAATAATAATAATAATAATAATAATGACGAATTACTAAATTTATTAATTGCTCTATTAGTTAATATGCTATTATGTTCGTTCAGTCACTAATGTATTTATTAATCTGCCTCTTTATTTAATTCTTTTTCATTAAGGATACGTCCCATAAGAAACATAAAGAAATAAGATCCGAAGAAAGAGGATTAAGAGATAAGACTTAATCCCTTTACGAAATTGAAGCCTCACTTTCCTATCTGAGACACGACCTACATGAAATGTTAATTAACGTCTTCGGAGTTTAATTCATTTTAGTAAAGAAATATTTTGAGGTGAATAAAGTATTATTATTACTATCATTATTATTATTATTATTATTATTATTATTATTATTATTATTATTATTATTATTTTGTCGTTGCAGAAGAAGTAGCAATACCAAAAATACCCAGAACATACTTATATGATTTTTTTTTTTATTTCTAACTTGTATGTTTATTTTTACCTTCGTATTACATGCGAGAGCCGTAGTAGTCTCCGTGGCAAAATGGTACCGTCTGCGACTCTAAGGCGGCAGGTCGAGGGTTCGCGCCACGTCACGGACTGAGGTTAGTAAAGGCTTACACTCAAGGTAACGATTACATCTGCCAAAACAAGTCCTTCGTAAGAAGGCAACCGTCCTAGCCCTTAGTAGGAAAGGGAGTTCGAGACGTAAACCCGAATCCATTACATGCGAGAGCCGTAATTCCCCCTTATAAGGAGGATGGCCGAGTCAATTCGCAGACGCATTTACCTATGCTTCACACTGTGTTAACACATCCATCTTTCTTTTCATAAACATCTACCAACACCTCACATTTATTACCAGGATCATTCAAAGACACACTTACTAGAACTCTTGGCTAGAATTCTCCTACCAAAACTCTTCCATATGCCTTGACACTTGGCCTCTGAATCCGCCCAACTTAATCGATTTTTCGGACACGCAAGAAAACTGAGAAGATGCATGTTTTTCCCCCGGCACAGAGGAACACCAAATTAAGAAAATGGAGAGCATTTTTACTCATATGTACCTTTATTCTCTTCTTTAGTGTGACATAATATGGTCAAAGTAATCATGATTTTGACCAAGTGATTTATGAGAATTTTATATATATATATATATATATATATATATATATATATATATATATATATATATATATATATATATATATATATATATATATATATCACGAGAAGAACGTGAAAATTTTAAATATAGATTGTTATGACTACGCAAAGTTACTTAAAGAAATTTTAATAACAAGAGAGAGGGGCTTCCTGGCCATACAGCCTTATTTCTCTTTATAGGCACAACTTCTCTGTGACCACCCCCGTCGAATTGGGACTAATTGTAACACATTACACGACAAATAAGAGATAAAGGAGACTTCCTTCTTAAATCACCAAATGCTCCTCTACGAGCCTGTGTAAAAAGGAAACAAAAAGATTACGTTTACTGAACTTTTAAGATAAACTTTTAACATCTCAGCTGTTAAGGTTTTTTCTCTAAATTTTGTGAGAAGAGTCCAAGATAACGAACATTTTCTCATTTGTAGTTCTGGTTCACCTTTTTCTCTGCAATAATGACAAATATATCTTATTCTATCTTTTAATATCTCTTTACTATTGACATTTCTTTGTATGTTAATTTTTCTTTGGCATGTTTTTCCTCTTTTTCTATGTACTCGCTTTTGCTGCTCATCTCAATATAACCACATATGCAATATAAGTACGTAATTCATAAATGAAAATATACATGATAATGCAGCATAGATCAAAAGTTACGGAATGTTTCATACACATAAAAACGCATATATATATATATATATATATATATATATATATATATATATATATATATATATATATATATATATATATATATATATATATATATATATGTGTGAATAATTTTTTTACCCCGACCGGGACTCGAACCTAGGACTTATGATTACTAAGTCAAGGCGCTACCACTACACCACAGAAGGTTAAAAGGAATCCAACCTTATAGCTTATATCTGCTATACTTAGGAATGAACGCATTCTAACTGAATGCCACTATGTTCATATTACAGATTCCCCAACCTCACTCGTGGCTTCATTTTAGCATTTAATTCAAGTCCCAATCTCATTCGGGCCATGAAATAACCAAGCAAGCACATTACATATGTGAAAACATGAATAATTTTTTTACCCCGACCGGGGTATATATATATTAATATGTCTCAATGTGCTTTCTTATTTACATAAAAGCTAGCTTAATACGTACCATGTAAACAGCACTTGAACGCAACAATATACATATAAAGGAACTGAAATGGCATCTAATAAAAAAAAAAAACGATAACCCGAACTAGGCAGTAAAAAGTAATGCAACCTTTATAAAATATAATTGCTGAAATTCTTAATAGGCAATTTCTCTGTCTCAAATGGGGAATAGCATAATGTGTATAATTACTAGAATAAATCGTAAATACTGTATTTGTATATAATTAAAAGATTGCAAGCAATATATATATATATATATATATATATATATATATATATATATATATATATATATATATATATTATCAAATAAGCACATTACATATGTGAAAACATGAATCATTTTTTTACCCCGACCGGGACTCGAACCTAGGACTTATGATTACTAAGTCAAGGCGCTACCACTACACCACAGAAGGTTAAAAGGAACCCAACCTTATAGCTTATATCTGCTATACATAGGAATGAACGCATTCTAACTGAATGCCACTATGTTCATATTACAGATTCCCCAACCTCACTCGTGGCTTCATTTTAGCATTTAATTCAAATCCCAATCTCATTCGGGCCATGAAATTATCAAATAAGCACATTACATATGTGAAAACATGAATCATTTTTTTACCCCGACCGGGACTCGAACCTAGGACTTATGATTACTAAGTCAAGGCGCTACCACTACACCACAGAAGGTTAAAAGGAACCCAACCTTATAGCTTATATCTGCTATACATAGGAATGAACGCATTCTAACTGAATGCCACTATGTTCATATTACAGATTCCCCAACCTCACTCGTGGCTTCATTTTAGCGTTTAATTCAAATCCCAATCTCATTCGGGCCATGAAATTATCAAATAAGCACATTACATATGTGAAAACATGAATCATTTTTTTACCCCGACCGGGACTCGAACCTAGGACTTATGATTACTAAGTCAAGGCGCTACCACTACACCACAGAAGGTTAAAAGGAACCCAACCTTATAGCTTATATCTGCTATACATAGGAATGAACGCATTCTAACTGAATGCCACTATGTTCATATTACAGATTCCCCAACCTCACTCGTGGCTTCATTTTAGCATTTAATTCAAATCCCAATCTCATTCGGGCCATGAAATTATCAAATAAGCACATTACATATGTGAAAACATGAATCATTTTTTTTTACCCCGACCGGGACTCGAACCTAGGACTTATGATTACTAAGTCAAGGCGCTACCACTACACCACAGAAGGTTAAAAGGAACCCAACCTTATAGCTTATATCTGCTATACATAGGAATGAACGCATTCTAACTGAATGCCACTATGTTCATATTACAGATTCCCCAACCTCACTCGTGGCTTCATTTTAGCATTTAATTCAAATCCCAATCTCATTCGGGCCATGAAATTATCAAATAAGCACATTACATATGTGAAAACATGAATCATTTTTTTACCCCGACCGGGACTCGAACCTAGGACTTATGATTACTAAGTCAAGGCGCTACCACTACACCACAGAAGGTTAAAAGGAACCCAACCTTATAGCTTATATCTGCTATACATAGGAATGAACGCATTCTAACTGAATGCCACTATGTTCATATTACAGATTCCCCAACCTCACTCGTGGCTTCATTTTAGCGTTTAATTCAAATCCCAATCTCATTCGGGCCATGAAATTATCAAATAAGCACATTACATATGTGAAAACATGAATCATTTTTTTACCCCGACCGGGACTCGAACCTAGGACTTATGATTACTAAGTCAAGGCGCTACCACTACACCACAGAAGGTTAAAAGGAACCCAACCTTATAGCTTATATCTGCTATACATAGGAATGAACGCATTCTAACTGAATGCCACTATGTTCATATTACAGATTCCCCAACCTCACTCGTGGCTTCATTTTAGCATTTAATTCAAATCCCAATCTCATTCGGGCCATGAAATTATCAAATAAGCACATTACATATGTGAAAACATGAATCATTTTTTTTTACCCCGACCGGGACTCGAACCTAGGACTTATGATTACTAAGTCAAGGCGCTACCACTACACCACAGAAGGTTAAAAGGAACCCAACCTTATAGCTTATATCTGCTATACATAGGAATGAACGCATTCTAACTGAATGCCACTATGTTCATATTACAGATTCCCCAACCTCACTCGTGGCTTCATTTTAGCATTTAATTCAAATCCCAATCTCATTCGGGCCATGAAATTATCAAATAAGCACATTACATATGTGAAAACATGAATCATTTTTTTACCCCGACCGGGACTCGAACCTAGGACTTATGATTACTAAGTCAAGGCGCTACCACTACACCACAGAAGGTTAAAAGGAACCCAACCTTATAGCTTATATCTGCTATACATAGGAATGAACGCATTCTAACTGAATGCCACTATGTTCATATTACAGATTCCCCAACCTCACTCGTGGCTTCATTTTAGCATTTAATTCAAATCCCAATCTCATTCGGGCCATGAAATTATCAAATAAGCACATTACATATGTGAAAACATGAATCATTTTTTTACCCCGACCGGGACTCGAACCTAGGACTTATGATTACTAAGTCAAGGCGCTACCACTACACCACACAAGGTTAAAAGGAACCCAACCTTATAGCTTATATCTGCTATACATAGGAATGAACGCATTCTAACTGAATGCCACTATGTTCATATTACAGATTCCCCAACCTCACTAGGTTCGAGTCCCGGTCGGGGTAAAAAAATGATTCATGTTTTCACATATGTAATGTGCTTATTTGATAATTTCATGGCCCGAATGAGATTGGGATTTGAATTAAATGCTAAAATGAAGCCACGAGTGAGGTTGGGGAATCTGTAATATGAACATAGTGGCATTCAGTTAGAATGCGTTCATTCCTATGTATAGCAGATATAAGCTATAAGGTTGGGTTCCTTTTAACCTTCTGTGGTGTAGTGGTAGCGCCTTGACTTAGTAATCATAAGTCCTAGGTTCGAGTCCCGGTCGGGGTAAAAAAATGATTCATGTTTTCACATATGTAATGTGCTTATTTGATAATTTCATGGCCCGAATGAGATTGGGATTTGAATTAAATGCTAAAATGAAGCCACGAGTGAGGTTGGGGAATCTGTAATATGAACATAGTGGCATTCAGTTAGAATGCGTTCATTCCTATGTATAGCAGATATAAGCTATAAGGTTGGGTTCCTTTTAACCTTCTGTGGTGTAGTGGTAGCGCCTTGACTTAGTAATCATAAGTCCTAGGTTCGAGTCCCGGTCGGGAAAAAAAAAAAAAAAAATGATTCATATATATATATATATATATATATATATATATATATCTATATATATATATATATATATATATATATATATATATATATATATATATATATATATATATAAGAACATAAGAATAGAGGACACTGCAACATGCCTACTGGCACACACAAGGCAGCTCCATTTTTTAATGAGATTTTCAGCATGTCTAACCTATTCTATTCTACTCTACTTATTTAATCTATTTTTCTTTTTATAATTTTTCTAATAAGCACTAACCTATTCATACCCACCCTACCTCTGTCCTATGTCTATCTAATCTACATTTGAAGGTGTCTAAGGTATTGGTATTTACTATCCTACTAGGAAGCCTGTTCCATGCATCAGCTACTCTATTACCAAACCAATTTTTACCAATTTCCCTTCTGAACCTAAATTTATCAAGCTTAAATCCATTATTACGAGTTCTGTTTTGATCATGAATTTTTAAAACTTTATTAATATCTCACTTGTTAATCCCTTTAAACCACTTATACACTTCAATCATATCCCCCCTAACTCTTCGCCTCTCTAGAGAATGTAGATTAAGTTTTTTTAATCTGTCCTCATATGGTAGATTTCTGATATTGTGTATCATCTTGGTCATTCTTCGCTGCACTCTCTCCAAGGATTCAATTTCCATCCTATAATAAGGTGACCAGAATTGCACAGCATAATCTAAATGGGGCCTAACTAATGCAAGATAGAGCTGCAAAATAACTTTTTCCGTCCTATTGCTAACACTTCTTGAGATAAATCCTAAAATTCTGTTTGCTTTATTTCTGACTGCTGTGCATTGCTCTCTTGGCTTAAGATTACTACTCACAAGAACTCCCAAATCCCTTTCACACTGAGAACTCATGATTTCATGGTTATTTAGCTTATAACTCGTATTGTCTTTTATAGTACCCATTTTAACTAAACATTTTTCAACATTAAATTCCATTTGCCATTTGTCCGACCATTCAGATAATCTATCTAGATCTTCCTGTAAAGCATGAATGTCTTCTTTTCCATTTATAATTCTACCTATTTTAGTGTCATCTGCGAATTTACTTAGGTTACTACTGATATCCGATCCAGATAATTTAGATATACGATGAATAATAGGGGACCCAGGACCGAGCCTTGTGGTACCCCGCTAGTAACCGAGCCCCACTCCGATTTCTCTACATTTATGCAAACCCTCTGTTTTCTGTCTTTTAACCATTGTTTGATCCATCTGAGAACAGCTCCTCCTATACCATGAGCTTCCAGCTTTTTAACTAATCTTTTGTGAGGAAATCTATCAAAAGCTTTGCTAAAATCTAGATATATTGTATCATATTCTTGGTTAGAAACGTAGTTTTTCTTTTTCTTTTTTTCAATGAGAGCGCCAGCGAACGTACTTTCCTGCTTTCCAGCTAAAATACATCTGTTGACCTGCCATCTCGCTTCTCTGTGTGCTGCGAGCAAGAAACAAGCAACATGGCATATAAATAGTGGTAAATGGCTATAAATAATATGAAAAAAAGGCGTAATGGGGACGGTTGGGAGAATCTGTGGACACTTTCTTCATAATCTAGCAGTTACAATCTATTTTGTCAGTTCGGAATATCCTAAGAGCGTAAGAAAAAGGAAGAGGGCAGAAGTGCGTACGCACTATAGCTGCGAAAGATATAGAAGATGCCCTTGATCAATAAATAAAATTATATTTCATGGCACCGCATGATAAAACACTAGTTCATGCATGATTATAAATGCGGTTGCTTTTCTTCTTCTTTTTCTTTTTTTCTTCTTTTTTCTTTTTCTTCTTCTTATTATTATTATTATTATTATTATTATTATTATTATTATTATTATTATTATTATAATTATTATTATTATTATTATAAATAGTTGTGGTAAATAGTAACAGTAGTAGTAATTGCATCACTGTTGATTTTGCATATACTAGTCTTTAAATTCCTTCATGGTTATGATAGAGTGGATAGGGATCGATATTTTAATATGGCTGGCTCTAGAACTAGAGGTCATAGTTTGAAGCTTCGTAAGAAAACTTCTTTGCAGGATGTAAGGAAATACTTTTTCAGTGTAAGAGTAGTTGATAATTGGAATTGGCTAAGCCATGAGGTAGTTAATGCTATCTCAATCCATAGTTTTAAGGACAGGTATGATAAGTATCACTAAGTATAAAATGGAAGCGATCAGGAGACGGGAAGATACGAGCTTTGGGCTCTTTCCCGTAAACACAATTAGGTAATCACACAAAGCGAAGGCAGGGACTTGAAGTGGACTCCTCCATCTCTTACTCACACAGAGACTTTCGGGACGAGACGTCATGCGAAAGTTTTTCATATGTGAAGGATCAGATTCCTTTTTTTTTTTTTTTAAGGAGTGTTGACAAACTGCCTTCAAATTTTATAATTTTATCTGATTCTAAAGCATTTTGCATAATCACATATAAATGGGTAGTGTGGACGAAACAGTAATAAAATAATAATAATAATAATAATAATAATAATAATAATAATAATACCTTAGCAATACCATAATAATAATAATAATAATAATAATAATAATAATAATAATAATAATAATAATACCTCAGCAATACCATAATAATAATAAAAATAATGATTAATAATAACATTAGTGATAATAACCTTCATTTCCTTTTATGGAATAAGAAATACAAGGAATGAAACCCACACTTGAAGCTACAAAACAATATAAACATTTCATAAAATGTATGACAATACGAAAAAAAAAAAAAGTTCGCTAGCGCAAAGAGAACTTCGGATTTGGAATAAAGCATATATTAAAGTAAGAATCGTGGCATCAGTCGTAATATATCCCCTGTCAACTTTGCAGACTCAGTGAGTACACCATCAGATTTGAAGCGATGTTACAATAGCACATTCAAAACTCGGGCTTAAACTCCAAGAATGACCATCTCGCAGCTCTTATGCAAAAAAGAATATATATATTTCATTTAAATGAGTGAATAAGACTGACACACACACACACACACACACACACACACACACACACACACACACACACACACACACACACACACACACACACACACACACACACACACACACACACACACACACACACACACACACACACACACACACACTGGATGAAACACAAACTACCCTACTTCCAAAGCCTTTTGCACTTTTCACTCATTACTCGCAAGCACCGACTGCTGAAAGTGATTGCGCAAGATAACATCATCTGTTTGCATATAAGATACCATCATTCCAATCCCTCTTCCTATTACATATACTTTTGGCTTTGCATACAGCAATGAACAAGCGTTGGGGTTTATCTAAAGAGAAGATATTCCCGACATGCTAAGAAATCCACCGAGATATATAATACTGAGCTGGCACAGAGTGTTTATCTCGCAGTAGATATTCCCAACAATTTAAGAAATTCACTGAAATGTTTTGTACTGAATTCGCACTGAGTTGTTATCTTGCAGTAAATTTTTTTTAGGTTTGTGACACCAGAACGGGCCCAAAAAAAAATATATATATAAAACTGACCTCATCGCGCCTGGGCACGAAGAAAACAAAGTAAAGAGAAGCAGAGGTGGGGAATGCTGTGACTTGTAAGATGAGTAGGGATAATAAGAGATGTGTAACGAACATATTCCAAACATGCTATTAAATCCACTGAGACATAGATTATAGTTTCAGACTTGCAATAACCAAATGTACCAGAGGCACTTGCAAAGTAAAGACATACCCGTAATATTCACATAATGAATTTTGAAAACAAAAACCTGTCTGCCAGGGGTCCCAAACTATGCAACAGTCTGTAAGTAGACATAAAGGAAACAGAAACAACGCAGAAAATATAAAAAAGAAACAAAGAGAACAATTATCCAATAGCTGAAAATATATATGTATTAACCTATGTGCTCTAATACGGCAAAATAATTATTCTAGGGTGTTGTGATATTTATTCATGCTGTTAGCCGCTGTATATTTTGTGGAAATAAAGAAATAAAGAATTTTGTATAACTTAATTAATCTATTAGATAGACAGTAACATATATGAAAAAAAATAAACCATAACAGAATGATGCTTTCATTACTTTCAAAAACTGATACCATGAAAAAAAAAAACCTATGTGGAGGCCTTTGCCACGTAGGAGGCAAAAGCGAAATGGGGTCAAAACCGACGAATATCTAAAGTACTTTTCGTTTTACAGCCGACTTTTTGACCCGTTTATGAGAAAGGCTTTAAATTAACCAAACTGTCGCCGGAAAGCACTAATTGTAAAGAAAATCTCTTACACTTCCTCTGTATTGAAGCAATGCCAAGGTGGGGGTCAAGAGTTGCTTGAAAAGGAAAGATTCAAGAATATTTTACTAAACGGTAGACAAAGTTGAATAACTCATTGAATTTAAAACAATTGCCATGGCAATAATAGCAAAAACCGGGTACCATATACTAATGAGTTTTTTTATATCATTAATGGTAGAATTTCATGTAAATATGTACTTTTACATATAAATAAAGAGCGTATGCGAAAAATACTACCTATGGAAATTACTCGCTTTGCTTATTCTTTCATTACTAATTTAAGCGCTTTCTGTGTGTGTGTGTGTGTATATGTATATATATATATATGTGTGTGTGTGTGTGTGTGTGTGTGTGTGTGTGTGTGTGTGTGTGTGTGTGTGTGTGTGTTTGAGTGTGCATGTGTGGAAAATAAAAATCCACACTCTTGCAATTCATCTTACTTAAATTTCTTAATAAACAGCGTTAGCTTGAGGTTCACATTATTACCATTATAGACAACAAATATAATGTACATCAGACTGCACATTGCTAAATATAACAAATAATAATAATAATAATAATAATAATAATAAATAATAATAATAATAATAACAATAATAATAATAATAATGACAATAAAAACGGTAATGATAAGTCTTCAAATCACATTAAGAAGCAAAAAAAAAAAACACTAGAATTGCATCATTAAACTTCAAAAAGGCCACAAAATGTAATCTCACATCCTGTGGTGCGTTCCCGAGAAAGGGAATAACTTCCTAGGCCTAAGGCTATGCGTACTAATTAAGGTGAAAAGGGCCATTTTTGTGGTGAGCGATTTTAAAGGATTGGAAATATATGATTTAATACCCCCATCATTTAAGGTTACTGTATTTCCAATCCTAAATCTTTGTCATCATGATGTATACAAATCAATGGGATTCAGTTCGCTTATTCTAACAACCAAGGGAAGAAGGTTTATTTATAAACCTGTACTTTTTTGCAGACATTGGTGATGACGTAATGCTTTTGTTTGCTACTTGATAATTATTAGTACCAGACGGGTACAAGGTAAGAATGGACGAGCAGTAATTCCTTTATCTTAATTTATTCTAGAGTACAACACATCTTCGACGCCTCAATGCCCCCACCCTATGATTAACTCAATCTCTGATCTATTCGTGCCCCTGGCAAAGTTCTAACTAACTCTGTCTGCCTTGGGTGGTTCTTGAAATACCCCGAGGGCAAGGCGTGGCTTGACATCCAATTCGGCAAATCAACTCCAGGTTCGAAGTGGATTCCCGCCTATTTTGGGGAGGGGCTATTCCAACGAGCCTATTGCAAAGGAGTGGGTGGTAATTGCCTATTGCCATTGGGTATCTCCCCCGGGCTTGTACTTCACATTTAGGACAAGTGTTTCTGTGTGGTATGGGGAATAAAGGACTGGTTTATATCTCTCACCCTCTTGAGATATTTGATACGCCAGATGCCGAGTCCCATGGGACCAGCTATATATCTTCGTGACCCTTTTTAACCATAGGCCTCATCCTATTACACACTGGAGAGAGTGTTCAATGTTTCCTTTGACACCTAGCCAAAAGTCCTACGACATCCCTCCCCACTACACTGAAATATCTCTTATTTCAGTTTCATCATCCTAAACTAACATTTGTTTACAATAAAAACGGGGCCGAATTATTTAAGTTATCATCTAAGAAATCCTATTTCTATGAACTCTAAACAGTTTACACGAACATAGCATATATATATTAATGATTTTTTTTTTTTTTTTTTTTTTTTTTTTTTTTTTTTTAAAGTAAATCTACAGACAACTAGAGCATGCAGGGTCTATTTCCTTGTTGGAAATCTTTAATACAAACATATTCTTATATTTAAACAAACATAACCTTAAACAGTATAATTTCAGTGTGTAACTAATATCAAACATTAATTAAGATCAAAAGTCAGTTTAAATCAAAACATTAATTCATCTACTTCTCTCGTTTCTTCAAAAGACAAAATTGAGTTAGTTACAGTAAAATTATGACTCATGTAGAACATTAGCAAACAAATGAGGTAGAGTATTGGCATGTATACACATTTAAAATGATATAGACCATAACATCAACAGTAATTTCTATAAGAAACCTTATCTTAATAAATTCTATTCCTATCATTATTAGGGGGCATTGATTTGTCTTAAAATTAAGCCTTAAAAACTACTCCTCAAACAAAACATTTGTTACTTTTAGTAAAGTTAAAACATTCACTATTTCCATATTCAATTACTATTCAGAGACCAATTGATAGGAGAACTTAATGGACACAAAGATTAAATCATAATTCAAATAATAATAATGCTAAAACAAAACACTATCTTTAAGGGAGTCTCTGAGTTGTCGCTTAAAATTATCTTAAAACTAGGTAAAACAAGTAATAAAAGGGGACCTTTTCTTTCCTATTTTTCCAGTTCTAAAGCGTGGGTTGTTCTTTCCAACAACTGATAAGGGATTTTTAAATACCCTTCTTTCTCTCTGGGATTTCATCCATTCGTTTACATGGCTTTTTAGAGTGTTTTTTTTTTTAGGACTTTGTTTTCTCTGTCCCTTGCTCATGAATTCTTGCTAGGCGCGATTCCACGGTTTCCCTCGGGGATTTCATTTTTTCACTCCCCCGCCGTCCTTGCTGCAGGCCCAGGTTTGTTACCATATCTCCTTTACTCGGATAGGCAAGACAAAAAGGGAGGATTGATGCATCTCTCTAATCCTTCCAGCCTGGCTTCCTCGTCCCGCCCTCGGCCGATCTTGACTAAGACCACCACGCAGGAGACCTTGCAACGTCACAGCGATTTCTCTTCCGTACGGCCATCCACACGTACCTTCGAAGCAGATTTCGGGATGAAAATTTGAACCTATGTCCCTACTACAGTTGTAAGAAAGGTTCCCTATGACTTCTGGGTACCAACAATGGCCATACGTTGGTACTCGGAGGCTATACTTTGCCTCCCCTGCAACTGCAAGTGATTGCAATCTCTATTCAATGGGCAACAGGGACTTGTTTGAGAGGACAACTAAGGACTTTTAGAACTTGCAGGTCGGGGTTGCCTGGAAACATATTCCTTATGTGCACGTTTGCCTACATCATCAGACTAGGATTCCCAACCATTCGGGACTTAGCTGGGTAACTGATACATAGCATTACTTTACTGTAGTCATAAAACAATCATTAAATACTGAGAAAAGCCACTAAAGAAACATTCTTATTAGCGGTGGCTACAGTAACATCAAGTATGAATTCAGATAAAAGATACAAATCATCAGGTTACTGCTGATTTCCTTTCAAAAATAATAATTAGCAACAGTCCATTGAGAGATAGCAGCAATATCAGTCAATATAATAACATTACTAGTTAATCATGACCAAAATAAGAATAATAAACAATAAAAAATAAATATACTAAATCAGAAATATCAATATATATACAATGGAGACTGGCATTCGGAAGTAAGAACTGAGTTCTACACTTATACTTCATAGTAATGCTCATTCTAACACAGTCTCTTTTACTATTCAAATTCCTGCTGTCATAATCTATGTATATATATAGAGCATAAGTGGCAACTTGCTGGCTCCACAATTTGTCAATGGGAGTTCTATTTATTCTCTAAACAGTTGCGACATGTGGCCAAAATATTTATGCAAATGGCGGTGCTACCGATGTCTTATCAGTATTCATGCAATAGCAGCATGCAACAATCTATCGACTGCAATAAAATGTAAGCACAATTATCGCCTAGCTTCGCTGGAAAAAAAAACAAAAAGAAAAATTAAGGACGCAACGTTCTGTTAGCAGCAGGAGAGGCCTCTGTCAGTTTCAGAGTCGAGTGAAAGGTAGGAGAGAGAGAGAGAGAGAGAGAGAGAGAGAGAGAGAGAGAGAGAGAGAGAGAGAGAGAGAGAGAGAGAGAGAGAGAGAGAGAGAGAGAGAGAGAGAGAGAGAGAGAGAGAGAGAGAGAGAGAGAGAGAGAGAGAGAGAGAGACTGGGCGACCTTGAAATACATTGCGGTTTCCACCCATGTGTCAGCTGAGACGGGCCTTCGTCCTTCAACTTGTAGTGAAAATAAAAAATCGTCGCAGAGTATTTCTAAAAATAACATGATAAACAAATGAAAGTGAACAAACGTAAGCAATGACTATCAATAGAGTTTTACGTTTATTGTCAGAGGGCTATTCTCATTCCTGATTAACAAAAAACAAAAGCAAAAAGAACTTAGTGTACAACTGCAGAACTGTCGAAGCATAAATCCATTCCTTTCTGTTTAATCTTGATAAGGACTTTACTGTAACGGCATACACATCCTCGTCTATAATGACAATTCTTTTCTTGCTATAAATCAGAGGGTTGAGTCGAAGCACACACACTCTGATGAAATTAAAGCAAAAGATTAAAATCATATGTGACAATATCTTTACTACGATCAACAAAAGCACAAATATCTTTTTTCTTAACAGACGTCTTATAATGACTTAAATATCATTGGTTTTAAATTTAGAACTCAGCAGATAATCTCTAATAATCTCAATTATCTTTAATTGGCTCAATTGTAATCTAAAATTCATGAAAATGATAGGGGTTAACCATAGTTATCTCTAGATAATCTTTTCAGAACTCTTTAAGTAAGATTTTAAAGATTTCTTCAATACAAAAAGAACTATAACAAAAACGGGTATCTACGAATATAAAAAGTCTATCTCTGTGCATGCAATAATAAAAACAAAAAGTATATTTCATTAGCAACAGTAAAGAATACATTTTGCTTCAGTTTCAAAATCTCGTAAGGAGTTGTACATGAACAATTCAAACAGAAAATATATATATTCTTTTACTATCTCGAATTTAACTTATTTAAATTACTAAACAACAGAGTTTCCTCCAGAACGGGCGTTTGCGGATATGGGTGCTGTTTTCTCCCCCGTTCTTTCGTCTTCCGGGACAACTTCCATTCTTTCAAATACGGGAAATGGCTGTGTAACATTTTTGTTGTCATTTCTTGTCAGCTCCCATTCTTTCTTTATAACCAAGCTGAAATGAAAATGGCAAATTTTATCACTGCATAAATCTCTAAGGGTTATATTGTCATGCGCTACCTCTAATACCCGATATGGACCTAGATACAAGGGGGACATTTTATGCTGGTGGTTAACGTTTTTCACGTAGACTCGGTCGCCTACTTTTACTTCATGCTTCTTCGTGCTATGCCTGAGATCATACGCTTTTGCATCTCTCTCTTTCTGTTTATCTAGGATGGCCGCCGTGAGTTCGTAGGTCTTTCTGGCGGTATTTATCACGTATGTGCGAAGACTCTCAATATCATACACAGGCAAGAGTTTTTGCGGGGCGAAGGTGTCCCAGGGTAATTTGGGATCTTCTCCAAACACTAAAAAATAGGGGGAGTCCCCGATGGATTTATGGTATGCAAAATTCAGGGCCTGCTCCGCTTGTTTCAGGTGCAGGTTCCATCCTTGGGGATCAGAGGCAGCAAGTTGGCGTAATAGTGTAATGATGGAGGCATTTCGCCGCTCTACTAACCCGTTAGCTTGCGGCCGATACGCTTGGACTGCGGCATGGCGAACTCGTACCAACTCGCATAACCCCTTGAAAACTTCGTTCATAAATTCGCGTCCATTATCAGTTACGACCTCTCGAGGGAATCCAAATACTAATGTGAACTGGTACAGGGCAACGGCGACCGAAGCCGCGGTCTTATCCTTCATCGCATACGTGAAGGTATATCTTGTGCATTCGTCTGTGAGTACGAATATGTATAAGTAGCCATCATATGATCGGGGTAAGGGGCCTATCAAATCGCAATGGGCTCTCTCCCATTTAAAACTGCATCGCAGCCAAATCCGGGCAGGGGGAACTGTATTTGGCTGTCTTTTAAAGCAATTGCACACGTGGCATTTCTTTACGTACTCTACGACGTCCTTATACATCCCTTTCCAATAAAATTGGGTACTTAGCAACCGATACGTTTTCTCAATTCCCATATGGCCGGCGGCGGGACTCGTGTGACACAGAAAGAGGGCGTGATGGTGGAATTCCTCGGGGAGTACTGCCGCGTATCCCCCCTCTTCGTCTTTTCTCTTAAACATCTTATACAAGATTCCACCTTCGGTTACGAATAACTTCATTTGGCGTCTAATTTTAACAGGGACTTCGCCATTTATTCCTTGTAGGAGTTTCTTTACCTCTCCCCACAATGCGTCCTCGTCCTGCTTCCTTACGAGCTCCTCTCGATTCCACCCACAAAAACCCTCCCCTCCCTCATTCACACTCGCTCGCTCATTCTCATGCTCAGTCTCGCAATTTTCACCCGGTCCTCTCTCACTTTCATGCTCAGTCTCGCAACTTTCACTCGGTCCTCGCTCGCTTCCACTCCCCCCATTCATGCTTTTAGGTACCTTATACGGATGTTTTTTGCCACTACTCTGAAGGAGTGTGTGTGCGGAATCGGGATCGGCTCCCGCAGTTGCAGGACGGTCCGTGTCCACAGTCCGATGGCCCGCGTTCCTCATTGAACGGGTAATGGCCAGGGCGGGGGCTTCCCGCACTCCCCTGCTCAGGGCATCTGCTACTTTGTTACTTTTTCCGGGTACATACTCAAACCCCTGTATATTAAACTGCATAAGTCTTAACAGCCATCGGGAAAGCCTTTGGTTATTCAGTGGGTTTGCATACACGTACTTCAATGGCAAATGATCGCTGCGAATTATTACTGGATATCCAAGTAGGAAATATTTATGCTTTTCTAGTACGAACACGATAGCGAGTGCTTCTCGTTTGATGGTAGAATACCGCCGCTCAGTGTCGGTGAGCGCCCGGGAAGCGAAACTAATGGGGCGGTCTCTCTTCTCGTCATCGTCCTGCGATATTACTCTGCCGATCGCAACGTCGGAAGCGTCGCACGTGACGTAGAACGCCCGATCAAATTTAGGGTAAGCGAGTACTTGAGTGGACATTAGGGCTTTCTTTAAAGCTACGAATGCGGTCTCGTGCTCGGACGTCCAGCAAATCTGGTGAGCATTTCGGAGCCTGTCTAAGGGACGGGAAATGTCCGCATACTTCTCAATGAATTTACGGTAATACGAGCAAAGTCCGAGAAATGATCTAACATCTTTACACGTTTTTGGCCGTGCGAACTTTTCAATGGCCCTTACTTTATCGTGTAATACTGCCACACCCGCGGGTGACAATTTGTGCCCGAGAAATTCTACTTCGGCCTTGAAAAACTGGCACTTAGATAATTTCACGCGCAGGTTATTCTGTCTTAAGGCTTCTAAAACTGAAATGAGGTTCCGGGCGTGTTCTTCAAAGGTTTGTCCGATTATGACTAAATCATCTAAATACACTAACACGGCGTTACCGATGAGGCCTAGGAGAACGGTTGTCATGAGTCTGCTGAAATGACTGGGGGCGTTTTTTAACCCAAAAGGCAAACGATTATACTCGTAAAGTTTATTATTTACTGAAAAAGCGGTCTTCGCTTTACTCTTCTCTTTCAAGACTACCTGGTGGTAACCCGCCAGGAGGTCGAGAGTGGAAAAATACTTAGCGCCACTAACGTGACACAATACATCTTCAATTATGGGGAGGGGGAATTTATCGCCTTCGGTGAGCAAATTCAGTTTGCGGAAATCCACACACAATCGAAGATCTCCGTCTTTCTTCTTAACTACCACTATGGGACTGTGCCAAGGGCTTTTAGACAAGCTAATGACGCCCTTTTTCTCTAAATCAGACACCATTTCCTCTAACCTTTTTTCGTATACAAATGGAGTGCGATAGGGTTTGACAAAGGAGGGGGGGTGACTTCCTGTGTTAATATCAAAAGGCATGAGAGTGCATTCTCCAAGGGGGTCGTTATCTAACGCAAAAACATCATAATATATAGCGACCAGTTCAGTCATAAAAGTAGAATGTTCAGCAGCGCTCAGTCCTCTCGCTAACGTCTGCAAATTTATGATACGCTCGGGGTCTTCCGCGACCCTTGTGAAATTTACGCTGTAACACTCGCACACTTCCTCGAATTCGGCGACTTTCGTGTTTCTAGGAATAACTAGCGGGATCGGTGACATGTTTGCGCACATCACAGTTAATTTCTGCGATCCCTCAGGGACCATTAGCAGTCTATTAGGAAAAAAATCCGCGTACTCTCCGACAAATTCTGCACATAAGGCTCGAGCGTTCGGGATTACTCGCGAGGTAATAACTTCTAAAACGCATGCAGTACCGCTCTCAATAATTTCTTCCCGAAGCGTCACGATGTAGTCATCGTTTTTCTCTTTCAACACGCATGCAGACACTGACGCGCGCGCGGAACGTGCAACTATTTCACTCTCATTTACCATTACGGTAGTTTTACCGCGTGCATTAACAATACTGACTCCCATTTTTACCATGTCCTCGAAACCAATTATTACTTTCGCCTGTTCGACACTTAGCCTAGGTACAACAAAAAAAGCACATTTAAATCTTGTGGGGCACCCTTCAAATGCAATCACGGGTTTCGCCACTTCTTTAACTCTAACAAAGTTCGGGGTATTATCGCCCAAAGTGGTAATAACTACTGGCGTATCTAATTTAGTGAGGGGGTCTGCAACAATACTACGGTCAATTAATGATACGGCTGAGCCCATATCTAACAAAGCAACTTGGCGGATTCCACCGACCGCAATTTCTATTAGCAAGATCCCGTTACTCACTAGATAGAAACTACAAGTACTTATCTGCGCTGAGGAGGTGGTCTTGTGATGTCCACAACTTCTCGTTCGGGAGGAGCGATAGCTCCTCGACCGGAGGTGTTCGGACCGTTCACTGGGGGTTCCCGTCGGGGCGTCGGCGTTTTTTTTTGTTTCCAGAACGCCTGTTGCCCGACTCCGCGAGTTATCCTCGGCGAGGGGCATCTTCTAACCCGATGTCCGGCCCCCAGACAGTTGTAGCAGACTACGTCCGGTGGGGCCGTTGTCACTCACCAATCCTGGGAGTGACCTGTGCCGCCACACCTTGCACACCATCTTGCCTGCGCGTCTCGGAACCTCGGTCCTCGATCGTTCGTCATGGCTGCGACGGGGCCCGCGGTCGGTCGCATGAGTCTTTCTCTATCAACTTCCTCCTCCGAAAGCCCATGACCAGGGTGGCTCTCAAACCAATTCAGCAGTAGACGCACGAGCTCGGGGACCGGGGTGTTGGATTTCAACAGAAAGTGGCATTTCTCTGGAACAGTTTTCCGTAAGGCGCTCCGCACAATACTTTGTCGCATGTACGGGTTATCGACAATTTCACTCACTGAACCCGTTAATGTTTCAATCCTTGTCGCGTACCAACTCAACTGCTCTCCCCGCCTTCGGGGACTGTTTTGGATCTCAGCTATGAGCGTGTCTTCGCTCTGTCGCACTGTGAACATTTTTAGGAACCGATCCTTAAAAATTTACCACTGTTTTATTTCCGACCATTCGTCTCTACCAAGGGTCTCGGCCGCAAATCCGGTGCACCTTTGTACTACTTCGTTAATCCGGTACTCGTCGGTCCACTCGGCACTTCTCATCCGCCAACCTAAGTGTGTCAAAAAATCAGCTGCGGGAAATATAGATGGATACTCGAGGCCTTTCACGTTTGCGCCGTCAAAGCGTAAAGGTGAATCTTTGACTCGTGGCGCCTTTACCACCAGGGCACAGATAGAGGGCATGGCCTGCTGCGTTCCCTGTGTCACCACGGGGTTTGGAGCGGCAGGCTGTTCGTCGATGTTTGAGGCGTCGGTTTCGCTGTCGGGGTTGTCGACGTCGACCGGGTTCCTTCTCGACGGAGCAGCGTCGGCGCGTGCTTGTAGGCGCCGCACTTGCTCCTCCAATTCGAGGATTTTCCGGTCTTTCTCGTCGTCGCCCATTTCCAAATTTGGGAGATATTGGTCTTGTGCGTTTGCCATTCTTGTTTTCTCTGCACGGGTCTGCACTGGCATTCACCTGTCTCTTCGTATGTTTTTTTTTTTTTTCTAGTCGTGAAGATCCGTACTGCGCTGCCACCACTGACGTAATGCTTTTGTTTGCTACTTGATAATTATTAGTACCAGACGGGTACAAGGTAAGAATGGACAAGCAGTAATTCCTTTATCTTAATTTATTCTAGAGTACAACACATCTTCGACGCCTCAATGCCCCCACCCTATGATTAACTCAATCTCTGATCTATTCGTGCCCCTGGCAAAGTTCTAACTAACTCTGTCTGCCTTGGGTGGTTCTTGAAATACCCCGAGGGCAAGGCGTGGCTTGACATCCAACTCGGCAAATCAACTCCAGGTTCGAAGTGGATTCCCGCCTATTTTGGGGAGGGGCTATTCCAACGAGCCTATTGCAAAGGAGTGGGTGGTAATTGCCTATTGCCATTGGGTATCTCCCCCGGGCTTGTACTTCACATTTAGGACAAGTGTTTCTGTGTGGTATGGGGAATAAAGGACTGGTTTATATCTCTCACCCTCTTGAGATATTTGATACGCCAGATGCCGAGTCCCATGGGACCAGCTATATATCTTCGTGACCCTTTTTAACCATAGGCCTCATCCTATTACACACTGGAGAGAGTGTTCAATGTTTCCTTTGACACCTAGCCAAAAGTCCTACGACAGTGAAACGTTTCAGAAAAGATGATCATACCCATTTCTATGTACCTGATCTATACGGCTAAATTCTGTATATCTCTAACATACTTATTATATCAATTCACATTTAGTCTAATTTAACAATCTTAAGAAAATACTATTGCATAAGAAATAACATGCAAATTCAAAATCACTGAGACAAAACTTCAATACTTATGAGAATTTAAATTCTATTTACACAAGATACTAACACAGCTCTTTCCTGCATATAATAGCCTTATGCAGTATTATCCTGTATTTTTTTTTTATTGTGACACCAGGATGGGAAAAAAAAATCTACCCTCATCGGGCCTGGGCGCGAAGAAAACTTAATGTACAGTATATTCCTCTAAAACTAGACGCATACAATATATAGCACTTCCATCTACAGCAGCGATAAGGTATCTCTGTAATACTCTCCAGCATATATAATCCCCCATATAATAGGTATTACGGATGCCTGCAATTAAGCTTACACCGTCTATATACAGCAGTGATTTACACAAGACCTCCGGCGAAGGGATAGCATGTAAGGAGAGCTCACAATGAAAATAACAATAATAAAGAAAGCCAAAGACTCCTTGTGTAAACTGTCTGACCATGTCTCTAATACATCTTCAAGAGAAAAAAAAACACACACACATACATCTAATGGAGAACTCTTTAACCTTACTGAGATGAGAATGTTTATCTCTCCCCTCCTTCTTTTTCCTAAGTGGATATAGTTAAGAAAGAAAATGCATAAATTATCATAAATTCGTGACTTCTTGGGTAGAAAGAAGAAAATATATCCAATGACCTACACAAATTTATTTTACAATTAATAATTTTTCGTCCAAATTCAAAAACTATTCTTATATATTATGGTCGGGAGAGCTAGAATACTTCTTCCATGTTCCTCTGCGTATCGTAAGAGTCGACTAAATGAGGCGGAGCGAGGGGACTGGGAATCCTCTCCTCTGTAGCTTCTCTTCCCAGAGAATCAGAGCAACTTGCATTGACTCAGCCACTCCCCTTAAAGGGGAAAATGACTCATGTATGTAGTAGTAGTAGATCTTATTATGCATCTTTAAGCATTAAATCAAGAGCTGTAATATATAAAGAGTTCTACGTTGCTGTCACTGTTTACACTTCTGCAGAGATCTTTAAACTCGGATATGGTTTTAACATTAAATATTATAGCTGTTCATAAAAGAAACTTTTACTATAAGTGACACGAGAAACAAACTTAAAGAACTGTCTAAGCATTCTCTGCATAACAAGAAATAGTATATATATATTATAAATGTTGAATAAATAAATAAACAAATACAATACAATACTTAATGAAAATAACATGATCATACCAGCTTAGAAGGAACATCCCATGATCGCAGAGATGGACTTTTGCATAATACCACAAGAAAAAAAAAATAACACGCTGCACATATTCTAATCAAGAAAGGAAATTCTGCCTAAAAATATATAAAAAGTCGTCAGCCTGTCATATAAAACAAATTCTAGGAAGAACTTGACTGATGTTGCTCTTCAGAATACAAAAGTCGAGACTTATATATGAGAATTTATGACTTTACAAAAGGTCGAGTGACATAGAAACGAGGCCTTTGGAAAATATATAAAAAGTCCATTGAGGAATAACTAACTTCTCTTTAAGGACTGAAAGTAAATGTGTGTCTGAAAAAGAAGATGAGGGTGTTATTTGCTTTCCTCTATTTATAAATTATAAATCTTATTCATTTTTGGCCGGAGGCAAACGAGAGAAATAAAAGAATGAATGACAGCAATAAAAACGGAAAATTCACAAAAGGACATTTTATGTACATTTGCTTACAAATACGTTTTAATTATATTTTCGCTTTGAAAGAAAATTGAAAAAATCAGAAATAATTTGCTGAATTTTACATGTAATAAAATTAAACAAAACATGAGCAATTTTTAAATATAAAACCCATAAAAAGCAAAATTCAAAGAAAAGTAAGAAATAAAAAATGAAAGCAAAATAAGCATTTAATAAAAATAAAATGCTCTACATGTTTTCACTTCTAAGTGAATTTTAGTGGAATACTTAGTGATTTTATTTAAAAGAAAACAAGTATAAAGAGAATGGCTATATGACTGGAAACAAGTAATAGGATAGACAATGAGAAGAAACGTGACCGAGATCTTGGAGCATTCATGAAATACTACTACTACTACTACTACTACTACTACTACTAATAATAATAATAATAATAATAATAATAATAATTATATATATATATATATATATATATATATATATATATATATATATATATATATATATATATATATATATATATATATATATTGTCAGACTGAATGTACGAGTGCATTGGGAGTTGCTATTAAGAATTTGAGAGTTTTAAGCATCTGGAGTCGCACGTGGCAAAATATGGACTAGTGGATGCGGAGGTAAGCCATAGGGAGCAGGAAACAGGTATATATCTAGGTGGGGTGAAAAGTGTGGTAAGAAGTAAGTATCTAGGAATGAATGCAATGAGCAGGATATACGAAAGTATGATTGTGTCGCCAGTCATTGTATGGAACAGAGAATTAGAATGCAACAGAAGATGAAAAGACCAAGTTGAAAGTAATATAGATGATAAATTTGAAAAGCATGATTGGTGTATCTGGAATAGAAAGTGTGTGCAATGAGAAGGGGAGACAGATAAGAGGTGTCGAATAAAAGCTGTTGAATATGTTAGATCTGAGAGTACCGAGTTGGTTGGGACACATGTAAAGGATGAGTGATGATCGACTAGCAAAAAGGGTGTGGAATGAAGATGTGGTTGGTGTGAGGCCAAAGAGAAGGCCTGGAATGAGATGGCTGGATGGCGCGAAAAAATTATTGGTTGAACGCGGAATGTCACTTGAGCAGGAAAGAGAGCATGCAAGAGATATGAATTGGTGGAGGAAGACTATGAATGAATAATGCAGGCCACAGAAATTTCTCTACTCTACTAACAAAGTGAACTGTAATGAACGGGTATGCGGGTTAAACCAGATGCGGCAATCGGACCTCACAGCAGAATATCCTTAGCCGCCTACCTAGTGGATGACCCAAGCAAGATGGTAGGGGGGGGGGACGTGGTATTACTGTATCTGAAAAGTGTTAAGAGTAATTGGGGTATATCTTGGATTGAGGTGACTGCGTGTTCTTTGGCTCAGCCACCCCCCTTACAAAGAAAAATTAGGTTACAGTACATATATATATATATATATATATATATATATATATATATATATATATATATATATATATATATATATATATATATACACATATATATATAATATATATATATATATATATATATATATATATATATATATATATATATATATATATATATATATATATATTTATATAAAGCCTTTTTCATTAAATTTTACTAACATTGGACTTGTTTCTATAAATTTAGACATACTTTTGCATATTTTCTTCATACGCCCTTCCTATGCGTGCTGGATGTTGGAACAGTGTCTACATGAGATATTGCTTTAATAACAAACAGAATAAAAAAAACCTGCACTTAGAAGAATCTACATGAAATACAATAAGATGAAGCACTGTTATATTGAGAAGATAATGCTTCGAAGAGGCCAAATATTTACATTTTGTTTCTCTCAGGCTAAGTTTGAGAAAATAATCAAAATGGAGTTACTAAAATGATAGAAATAGAGATTTACACGAATATCTTTTTAAAGCAAACACTCTGACTTCAATATCTCAAAAGATATTTTCTGCATAAAAATAACATCAATTCCCTTGTTCTTCTTGCAAATCTGGTGTTCAAAAAAAGGGTCTAAGAAAAAAATTACAAAGATTTACACTAAAAGGACCTCCTGTTGTGAGCAATTGCCGTTCAGGGCAATGATAAATCCCATTTGGACAATCTCATCAAACTGACGTATATCCGAAGGTTTATGACGTCTTTCCTCTGTGGCCGTAAATACAGTTACGAGACACATGGCGAATCTGATGCATAATACGTCTCTTTGGAGATATGTTTATACTTATAGCGGAATCGAAATGTTTGTATTTTCTCCATCATAATAAATAAAATAAGTGGCTATAGTTATAGAGTCGAGGCATTTGGCTTTATTATACTCTACCCGACCTCTCCTTCTCTCTCTATAGTCGCTCTGAGGTTCCACTCGCCAACTCTCTATTGCCATTAGGTGCCTCCTACGACACAGAGTGAATACGGGTGATTACTTCTGTCATCATCGGGTATGAATAATATTACCATTTAACACAATGTTGCATCCCTAGGCCAGCATGTGTAAGAAAAGAAGGTGGAGCACAAAGTCAAGAACGTTGTACTGACTAATCCACTCTCCTTGCTAATCTCAAGTCACTTTTTGATTAAAAAGGAAAATATGGGAAGAAGAAGAAGAAGAAGAAGAAGAAGAAGAAGAAGAAGAAGAAGAAGAAGAAGAAGAAGAAGAAGAAGAAGAAGAAGAAGAAGAAGAAGAAGAAGAAGAAGAAGAAGAAGAAGAAGAAGAAGAAGAAGAAGAAGAGAAGAAGAAGAAGAAGAAGAAGAAGAAGAAGAAGAAGAAGAAGAAGAAGAAGAAGAAGGAAGAAGAAGAAGAAGAGAAGAAGAAGAAGAAGAAGAGAAGAAGAAGAAGAAAAGAAGAAGAAGAGAAGAAGAGAAGAAGAAGAAGAAGAAGAAGAAGAAGAAGAAGAAGAAGAAGAGAAGAAGAAGAAGAAGAAGAAGAAGAAGAAGAAGAAGAAGAAGAAGAAGAAGAAGGAAGAAGAAGAGAAGAAGAAGAAGAAGAGAAGGAGAAGGAGAAGAGAAGGAGGAGGAGGGGAGGAGGAGGAGGAGGATGAGGAGGAGGAGGAGAATAATAATAATAATAATAAGAAGAAGAAGAAGAAAAGAAAAGAAAGGAGGAGGAGGAGATACCAATGACAAGAACAGCAAGAACTCTAACGGTAACAATAATGACAAGAAAAACAAGTAGGAAAAGTAGAAGAGGGATGAAAAGTCAGTGGACTGTACTTCTACAGTATAGATAAAAAATAAAGACTTCAGGAGAGTACATATACACACATAGAATAAAAGCTTAATACTAACACACACACACGCACACAAATATATACACACACACAAACATACATACATACATACATACACACAGGTAAGCATTTTCCAAGAAAATACAAAATTTAGCTCTATTCAGGATAAAACTTCAGGCAAGCAGCGTGATTTAACATTCAAAGAAAAAGCAAACAAAAAATGCTACCCGATCAAGAAAAGGAAACTTGACATATTCCTCTAGAGACGTTTGCCATGCAAGTGCCTATGCATGACTGATTGCTTGAAGCCATGAGCTGCAGAAAAATGTGCAACTCATGACTGCATTTTCAAATTCATGAAAAATGATAGTGAAGTGAATGGTAGTGAATTGATGTTCAGTTAAAACATTATTATTATTATTATTATTATTATTATTATTATTATTATTATTATTATTATTATTATTATTATTATTACAGCTATTATTATTATTATTATCATTATTATATTACTATTATTATATTGATAATTTTTGTAGTGACCATAATTTTTTCTATTACTAGTTTAACCACTCTAAAAGAGTTAGAAAACATAAGGGTGCTCATTCTGGATTTCACACTGACAATCCATGAATGTAAACAGGCAGCTGGAAAACTTTCAATGGAGCGAATGGTGGCAACTTGTGCATAGCGGTTACATGTCGGGATGCAATAAGGTTCGAATGGTGAAGTTCACTAGAGTTACCCTATGA
>JAXCGZ010019273.1:67500-72889 GCA_037179515.1 Halocaridina rubra
GATGACCATTCTAATTCATGAATCAAATTTATAATAAATCTAAAATTTTATTTGTCAATTACCTGAAAAACACATTTCATTGGAAATTATAAAAATATGATATAATATTACCATATCATTAATTTCCTATTAACTGTTCGTTATTTTTATAATCGATATAATAAATTTCCTGTTATACTATATAAGGCAACAAACTTCAATCTTCACATATAGTATGTAATTTTTCAGCTTTTTAACCCTTCCAAACCAGTCATTATCTAGAAGATTATATATGGTAAAACTTATACATGTGTTTGGAAGCATACACGAGGCATTTCAATTCTATTTTTTTTTCTTCTTTTTATGTAAATTTTCTTTTTACAGGTCTGTTTGGAAACTGCTTCACAGAAAACTATGGCACGCAATGATACATCATTAGTAGTTTTAGCTTTGGGGAGAGTATTAATGTTTAGAGTTAATACATAATAACAGAGGAATTATTACTTTTTTACATAACAGATTTTTTTTTCAGTACGGATATTTTAAGCTCGATAATGAAGGGAACTATTCTGTAGGGTCATGATTTTTTTTTTTTTTGAAAAGAACGATTCGTTACAGATAATTTGTGTCCTATTTGAAGTAGGTTTGATAGAGCTCAGTACATTGTTTAATAAGAGTCTAAGATTAAATATGTTCAATACGGTTCTTTAATCATTGATGATAATTATCTGACACTCTCTAATGCTATTATAATCAGTGACAACCGTCATTCAATATGCATCTTCATTGGCACTTCTAAGTATTATTAGTCTTTTTCTTTTTTAAGTATGAATGATCCATAATAAGTATATCGTTCTATAATTTTGGGTAAACTAACCATACAGAACGTAAAATTTATATATATATATATATATATATATATATATATATATATATATATATATATATATATATATATATATATATATATATATATATGAATTTCACGTTCTGTATGGTTAGTTTACCCAAAATTACAGAACGATATACTTATTATGGATCATTCCTACCTAAAAAAAGTATGAATGATCCATAATATGTACATCGTTCTGTAATTTTGGGTAAACTAACCATACAGAACGTAAAATTCATGTGTGTGTGTGTGTGTGTGTGTTTGTGTGTATGATATGCAACTCTCACAGAAGGAAAAAACTGGCACTATGTGTATTTGAGGGGTTGTATGTGTAGATAACTTAATAGGCATTGGGGATGTTAGATATGAGTGCCAATAAACTGAAAACATTTATGATAAAAATATAATTTGTAACACATCTGACACCTAATTTTTCCTATACATCATAGCAGTTTCTATTTACATAGTTCTAACATAAACACTTTTGCATGTTGATTATTACTGCTTCTGAAAATGAGTAATTATATTTTTAAGCGTTCAGGAATCAGGTCGCTTCCTTTTTCATCCCCCTTAGTTCAGTAATAAGTATCTTCAAGACACAGGTGCCTCTCAGCTAATAGCATTTACAAATAACTCACAAATCTACTATTTTTATACCAAGAACCACAACTGAAGAAAGGAAATTTCAACCATTTTCTAAAACAATTCCTAGTGTTAATATTCCCATTTCATTTACTTACTTGAAATCAAGTGTTTCAAAACTGCAAATTGGAATAAAGCTTTGATCTATTACTCTCAACAACTACAGTTTGCTTAATTCCTCTACCCTAACAAGCAATCCCATTCTTTAAGCATCTAATACAACCTTTTTAATAAGATATTCTGTCCCTCACCAAAAGGATTGTGAGCTGTGAATTTCATATAACAAAATGAGTATAATAAATGTAGTCATAATTTCTCTTTCAAGATCTCTTGCTTACATTTATTTCCTCTTTCTAATGACTTCATTCCGAGGGAAACTTCTTGACCTACATTAAGAAAATGACTTGGAGAGATCCTGTCTGACGTAATAATGGTAATGACTACTACCAGAGGAGAAATGGCTAATGTAAACATTATTAAAGCGATGAAGCGTTGTATACATAAGGTTCAAAATGTAAAAAATTAAATTATGTAAACATAAATAGCAATTATTACACACAATACATACATAGTGTCTGTGCATATATATATATATATATATATATATATATATATATATATATATATATATATATATATATATATATATATATGGTTGGTTTCGGTTTTACGTCACGAACTCCTTTTTCAACTAAGGGCTAGGACGGTTGACTTCTTGCTAAGGACTTGTTTTGGCAGATGTAATCGTTACCCTGAGTGTATGTCCTTACTAACCTCAGTCCGCTACCATTTTGCCACGGAGACTAAGGCATATATATATATATATATATATATATATATATATATATATATATATATATATATATATATATATATATATATATATATATATATATATATATATATATATATATCAATTTGTTAAAGATTTGATATTCTCTTCCAGATTCTTGCACCAGTAATTGTAGTGGGAATACAAGAAGTTAATGCCGGTTTCATTATCATTTCCTAAGAGTATATATATTACAAGAGTAATTAACCCGTACTTAGAATTCAGGAAGTGTTAACTATATGTAGCGTGATTGTTTCTCAGCGATATATATATATATTATATATATATATATATATATATATATATATATATATATATATATATATATATATATATATATATATATATATATATATATATATATATATATATATATATATATATATATATATATATATATATCCTGGTGGGGGACTGTATGTTTGTATAGGGTATAGTGCTTTGTAGCTACAGATTAAACAATAACATTATTGAGAAAGTTCACTTCCTTTTGAAGTAAACTGCCGTACCCTAAAATTTAAATAAATTAAAAGATGCAAAATTATCAACGAAAAATTGTGCATCCAATCTATTTTCATTGTGATGGGCATAACCTTATTTTGTAATAAAGATAAGATTCACACTCTTATTTGGGAGTCAGTTGCCTTTAAGCAATTGGTCTTAGCGTATGTTTTTGAGTCATGAACCTTCTGCATAAGATCATAAGTGTTTCATGCTCGTGGATGCTATTGTTTTTTTTTTTCTTTTTTTGCCTTCGATTTAAAAAAAAAAAGTTGACAGTGTCTTTAGCTTTGATACTTTATTCCAAGTGGTTTCAGTGCTTTTATAAAAAAATGTTCTTGTAGTAAAGTTACGCTTTTCAGCAAGCAACAAATAGCCGAAAATAACATTGCAACTGAAGATAAAACATAAACAATAACTTATAGACGTTTCGTATCGCCAGTGCTACAACGGCTCATGATTCATTTCATATCATTGTAGAAATGGATGTCAAAATGTCACGAAAAGACATGACAATATTATTTCAGATATATATATATATATATATATATATATATATATATATATATATATATATATATATATATATATTATATATATATATGTGTGTGTGTGTGTGTGTGTGTGTGTGTGTGTGTGTGATTACCTAATTGTGATTACCTAATTGTGTTTACGGGAAAGAGCCCAAAGCTCGTATCTTCCCGTCTCCTGATCGGTTCCATTTTAGACTTAGTGATACTTATCATACCTGTCCTTAAAACTATGGATTGAGATAGCATTAACTACCTCCTCGCTTAGCGAATTCCAATTATCAACTACTCTTACACTGAAAAAGTATTTCCTTACATCCTGCAAAGAAGTTTTCTTACGAAGCTTCAAACTATGACCTCTAGTTCTAGAGCCAGCCATATCGAAATATCGATCCCTATCCACTCTATCATAACCATGAAGGAATTTAAAGACTGTCACCATATCCCCCCTTACTCTTCTAGCTTCGAGTGATGGCAAGTCTAATTCCCTCAGCCTCTCATCATAACCGAGATTGCGTATTTCTGGCACCAGTTTCGTGGCATGTCTTTGAACTTTTTCAAGCTTAGCTATGTGCTTTTTCAAGTGCGGATTCCAAAAGGGGGCTGCATATTCGAGTTTTGGCCTCACATAGGTTACATAAATATTTCTGAACATTTCCTTGTCCATGTGCCTGAAGGCTACCCTTACATTTGATAAGAATGCATATGCTGCCCTTACTACGCCATTTATATGTATTTCTGGAGACAAATCTGCCAGTATGTTTACTCCTAGATCTCTCTCATTTTCTGTCTCTTGAAGTTGTACTCCAGCCACCGAGTAGTCAAGCTTGGGCCTTCTTGCACTTGTACCCATTCTCATTACCTTACATTTTGAGGTATTGAATTTCATTAGCCACTTTTCTGACCACTCATGCAGATTATTTAGATCCTCCTGAAGTTCTCTACCATTGTTCTCGTTTTTACTTTCTTCACAATCTTTGCATCATCTGCAAACATATTCATGAATGAATTTACAGACTCTGGTAGGTCATTTACATATACAAGGAACAAAAGTGGCCCTAAAACTGAACCCTGTGGAACTCCACTACTAACTCTTCTCCATTCAGACACTGAGTGTCTTACTCTAACCCTCTGTTCCCTTCCTTCTAAGTAAGTTTTTATCCATTCCAAGACATTTCCACCTATTCTAGCCATTGATTGCAGCTTCCTAATAAGTCTCCCATGTGGAACAGTGTCAAACGCTTTCTGGAAGTCTAGGAATATGCAATCTGCCCAGCCCTCTCTTTCCTGTAAGATTTGGCTTACCTCATCATAAAATTCTAATAAGTTTGTTACTGTTGATCTACCTTCTCTGAAGCCATGTTGCCTCACTGACAAAAAGTTGAAGGATTCCAAGTGAAGAGAGATATGTTTCCTTAGTAGTTTCTCCATAACTTTGCAAACTATGCTGGTCAAGGAAACTGGTCTATAGTTCAGAGCCGTATCCCTCCTTCCCTTTTTGAAGATAGGTATCACATTTGCTTGTTTCCAGCATCTTGGAATCTCCCCGACTCCAGTGACTCCTTAAATATGATACTTAGTGCCACTGATATTGTGTTTGCGCATTTTTTAAGCACATGAGGGGATATGTCATCAGGACCTGTAGCTTTATGAACATCTAAATCCATCAGCGCTTTGCATACCTCTGTGGCTGTAAGGTTGATGTTCTCTAATACCGGCCCTTGAGCTTCTATCACTGCAATCTGAGGGGGTGGGGTATTTTCTACTGTAAATACTGACTGAAACTCCTTGTTCAATTCTTTGCAGATCTCTTCATCCGTCTCAGTGATGCTTCCATCCGCTCTCTTTAGCCTTAAAACCTGTTCTTTTACCTTCAGTTTTCCTCTGATAAAGCTGTGGAAAAGCTTGGGATTTTCTTTAGCCTTCCTGGTGATGTCCCTCTCATAGTCTCTCTCTGCCTCTCTCCTTTTACTTAGGTAGTCATTTCTTGCTCTTTTGTAGGTTTGCAGGCAT
>JAXCGZ010019274.1:5000-52500 GCA_037179515.1 Halocaridina rubra
CAACTAGTTTCCCTTCGAATGGGGGTGAGCAACCCTACTCCCACCGCTTTACCTCTGAGGTACAGTGGCCCCCAATAAATAATAATGATATTAGTAATAATAATGATAATGAGAAGAATAACAAAGATATATAAATAAATAGAGAGAGAGAGAGAGAGAGAGAGAGAGAGAGAGAGAGAGAGAGAGAGAGAGAGAGAGAGAGAGAGAGAGATTTTGAAAATAGTGCTATCAGCGTGGTTAAAACGTGTGTATGTGAATGATCCCAGTTGGCGTCCGATATGCTTCACTTAACTACTATTAAGTACACTCCCTACCTTTCCCAGTCCCTCCCTTAGCCTTAAGCCCTCTCCTTCCTATATTCTTTATAACATTTCCTTTTTTACAATGACCATATTACATCTAGCTTTTTATTATTATTATTATTATTATTATTATTATTATTATTATTATTATTATTATTATTATTATTTAATGATAATTATTCATTAATAGTAATAATAATAATAATAATAGTAATAATAATAATAATAATAATTATTATTATTATTATTATTATTGTCGTTATTATTATTATTATTATTATTATTATTATTATTATTATTATTATTATTATTATTGATGTCAATGTTGCTGTTAATATTATCATTATATGCGCGGCGGTTTAGCATTCAATGGAGCTCAAAGGAACCTTTTCACACGACGTGTTGCACGCACGTACTACACGGCACAAACGCCCAAGCCAGCAACGCGTGGAAAACGCGTGTACAAATATCTGACGCTTTTCTGTGCGTGCGTTCAACGTGCGCACAGACATGCCCGTGTGAAAGAAGCTTAAGACGTTTATATCAGGATATATATATATCCAGTTGATATTTTTTTTTATAGCAATTTTCAGTCAGTGGACCTTCTGCATAATCTCCCCTCACCCTCAAAAATTAAAATAAATCATTGAAAGAAAGAAATGAATTATATTTTCATATGATTGGTTTCGATACTCGTATCTTGTAAAGATAATGAATCCCCTTGTATTGTTCAGTAACCCCATAAATGGTTAGGTTAGAAGTAGGTGACTTGTCTTGAACATATAAAGAATCCTAGAACACCCTGGGCTTACTCTCCTTTACTAGATGCTGTAACTCTGACCCAAGCTAACTCACTGCATGTAGTGTATTCATACAGGTGAGAGGAGGAAGAAACCTCTGAGGAAATGATTGCCCTCATGAGCAAAATCAGATTCCCATCTACCAACTCAAGATTAAATGTCTATCCCAAAGGAAGCGAAGGGGACCACGGTAACCAAGTGGTTAGAATACTTGACTCGGTAGGTGACAGACCCGTCGTCGGGTACAACGTGAGGTATTAGTTCCCCGCTCCAACCCGTGTCCGCTCCTGTAAAGTTAAGGAAGTGAGAAGCCTAAGACAAAATTAATTGATCTTTTAGCTATGGCAGGAGAATAAAAATTATGAATAAGCCTGTTTTTCTGGTCTGCACCTGAATATTATAAAAAAATGAGAGATAAATGCATATAAATGCCACTGGAATTTTTCAAAGGGTATTAGCATTTATTGTGATGCATATATATATTTTTTATAATTTCGGAGTAGCACACATGCGAGGCGGGAAGCGACGCAAGTTGAACGTGGCACATGGGACTTGTCACACCACATCTGTGGGAAAGGTTTCATATATTTCAAGGTGTTCGTTTTCAACTTGCGTGCCACGTGGAATGCCACGTGCGACGTGCAACTTTGGTGTGAAAGCGGCCTACCAGACCATGTAACGACCCAGGGCTACTTGGTCTCTTTATCAGCTGAGAGTCATAAAGTCCTGGGTATTGGATAAGACCCAGTTATTAAATCTATAGAATTTTATTACTCTTAGTATCTGTCAAGGTAAGTTTTGTTTTGTTAGTTATAAAGGGAAACTTGAGTCATATTTATATAATTAGGATTGGGTTGGTTATACATTATAAGTCAGAAACTAAACAGGTATCCAGGAATTGCTCAACATTGAAGATGAAATGAAAGGCTAGAGAAGCACAAGAGCGTAGTGGTTAGAGTACTTGACTCGGGAGATACAAACCCATGTTCGAACCCATTGTTAGGCTTTAGGAAGGGCATCCAACCTTATTTTCTCAGCCCCAGTCTGTGTCTGCCCCCATTATGGAGATTAATAGTGACACTGACACAAAAAAGATAAAGATACAGGCTTCGTTTTTTTTTTTTAATATATATATAAGCCAAGACCGGTAAGATGTAAACAAGATCTGCAGGAGACAGTTACACGATGAGTGCATTTTTCAGTGCAAAGCTCCAAATCCCGCTGCAGCGAGTGGGTTCCCCACAACTGTAACAAAGGAAGTATTAGCACAACTGTAACAAAGGAAGTATTAGGACTTCAATATTGTTTATAAATTGACCCATTTGGTATCAGCTATATTATGGTAAAAATATAAAAACAAAACTACCAGGTATCGGCATCAACTCCTCACAGAAAGATAATTAATACTATGAAAAAGAGTGATGGTCTGATTCAGAATGAGTACCCTTGATCCAGTTGGTTTCTTTAATATGAATCTGAAATAGAACTTGATTATCTAAGGCCTGAAAGATCTTCACTCCTTCTTTACTCAATTATTTCTTTTTCAATAAAAACTCTCTAATGATCTCAGAGACAAGTTTGGTCTCTTATTTTTCTTATAAGCTCCTGTATACAACCTGGCTATTCTTTTGTTACAAGTTTGGCCACTCTTTGCCAGCTTCAGTGGAGTATGGCATAATGCTTGAAAACTGGTAATTCAGAGTAACTTATAAAATTCAAGAGTCAAGTTTTTGTTCGCCTTTTTAAATGTCACAATTACATCCATTCAGATGGGATGTACACAAGTTGGAAATGGGGAATTAAGGTTGGATCCCCTATTTAATGACCACGGTGGTCTTGAACGCAGGTTTGCTAATTTTCGAGTCTAGTGCACTAACTACTGCACTACGGCAATCCCAATAAATGTAGTTAAGATAGAAACTATCGGTATTCTAATTCGTATTTTAATCATGATGCCACATCTCGCTCAACCAATAGTGTGGCCATAAATATAGTAAAAGATATTAGGTTTTAATGTCCCTTATCCTCTATCAAGCTTCAAACATCTAATCATAGCTGCAAAACAAGCTGGGGGAAGCCATACCTTTAATAAAATTATTGATAGAAATAGCATTGAGCAAGTAAGGAGGAAAGCTGGGGTTACTAACTCTTATGAAATGAGAAAATGCTATAATTTCTGCTCCTCTTCGTTTCGCTTTTTCTAGCCTTTTCTTTTCCTCATCTTCATTTAATTTTCTTTTGCAAGGCTTCAGAGTACCCTGTACAGAATTGTATCCTTTGCCAAGCGTAGTAATGGATATTTTTTTATATTTTACGTTTTATGTGTAACTATTAGTCCCCATCTGGGGTGGATACAAACTGAAGCTTGAGAATCAAGGCTAGAACCCTCTCTAACACCACGCCTGAGCTCGAACGCAGGTTTGTCACCTCCCGAGTCGAGCATTCTTCCACTACACTACAGAGATCCTCAGGCAGTGCTGGAAATAATGATGAATATTACTTGTAATAGGAAAGGTAAAGATGAGAGATTTATGAAAGATAAAATATAATAAGAGCCAAGGGCTAGGTTATGTAAATAAATGTAAATAAGACAAGACAGAAAACCAGCACAACATGTAGACAGAATCACTGAATCATGGCGCTAAATAATATTAACAAATACTTAATATATGTTAACATATTTATTCTTTACAAAAGGAATACACAGCTAAAGAGGCTATATAAATGTATACACTCTTACATACTTATATACATACATACTTACTGTACAGTATATTTTTTCAAAAGAAAATTAAATGAATATATATATCTAGAATAGAGAAAGTACAATACTCTTAAGTGCATTTTTGAGAAATTTTCTTTGTGACAACGTTAACAAGCTACTGTAGCACACACCAAAATGTTCAATGGAAGTGATATAATAATTATTTGAATATATAAACTGACACTTTTACATAAATACTGTTTAATGACATTATATACTATGTTTAGGAAAGATATTAACAGAGGTTACCATTTAAATAAAAGTAAATGAAAAAGTCAATATTAGAAAATATGACTCATTAAATAACATGTTCCTCTAATTGGGTGGGCAAGAATACCTCCTTCTTGTTTCCCTGTGTCATAAAAGTCGCTTAAATGGGACGGAGCCAGGGGAATGGGGATAATCTCCATTATATTTTCTTCCCTCTAAAAGTTAAGTTATTGGTATGACTCAGCCAGCCCCCTTATAACAGGGAATATGGCTTCTTTATAGAGAGAGACTTAGAAGAAATATGTATATGGTCAGATATAGAAAATAAGTTTAAGAAAAATATGCACATTTTGATAATTAGAATATGCAATCCGGACTTTTAAATAGCTGTAGTGCCATTTGGGTAACATTATTATTAACAACAGCAATAGAACTGATATTCAGGTAACACTATTAATAGTTAAGAAGTAATAGCACCTACTATAAAAAGTATACACTGTATATGTCACGAGAGGCTAATCATAAAAACAAAATAATTTGACCCTAAGTATTCACATGTATGGAGGCCACTGTAGCGTAGGAGTAGAGTGCTTGACTCGAGAGGTGACAGACCTTTATTCAAGCCCATAGCGGGGTGATAGCAAAGCCATCCAGCCTTAATTTCCCCAGCTCCAAACCATGAGTGTCCACCCCAAATGAGGACTAATAGTGACACATAAATGGGAAAACAAGTATATGCATAAGTAACAGGTGATAAATATCCATCCATAGAAAGATAACCCTTAAATTCCTTCCATGAAAGAACCCAATTAAGTTTTTTCACGTGTTTTATGTATAAGTATGAATCCCAATCATGGGGGTGGACACAGACAGATATGGAGCTGGAGAATTAAGGCTGGAAGCCCTTCCTACTCCCCGAGGTGGGTTCGATTGCGGGTCTCTCCCTTCCTGTATCAAGTATGCTAACCACTACGCTACTGTTCCAGAATGTTCACTTACAGCAAACATTCTACAGGTTTCTGTGTTTATAAGAGAGTGCAATATTATAGGCTACAAGAGCACACTTATGTTCAGACTAAAGCCACTTGATCATGTATATAATCACTTGGGTAGATAATTCTCTAAGAACAGTGTGTGTTTACGTTTTGTGTGTCACTATTAATCCCAGTTATGGGGGTGGACACAGACTGTGGCAGAGGAATTAAGCTTGGCTGCCCTTCCTTACGCCCCATGGAAGGTTTGATTGCGAGTCTAACAGCTCCCAACTCAAGTATTCTAACCACTTGCCCACTGTGGTCCCCCTATGAAATTCAATACATTGATATTTTAGCGAAGAATATTTACAAAAGAACACAATAATAGAAAGAAGAGAAATTAAAAAATTAAACTTTTCATATATAGTTAAATGTTAGCAATGAGAATTCATTCCTCGAGAGCTCTAGGTACTTTACATTAATTTGTCTTAATTCTTTTTATAACAGTGTTAATTTAAAAAGAATTTTTGACAATAAAGAAAAGTACTGTATGCTGCAGTAGAGAAGTGGTTAGCATTTTGGACAAGGAGGTGACAGACCTGCAGTCGAGCCCATCATGGGGCGGTAGGAAGGACATCCAGGCTTAAATTTCCAACTCCAGTATGTCTGTATCCACCTTGTACTGGGGAATAATAGTGACACAAAATGTAAAAAAAAGTATGCCGTATTACAGAGGATTTTCTACATAAAGCGTCAATTGAGACTACAAGTCTGAAAACAATGCACTTCCTAAATTTCTGATCCCCTTTTAAGTTTACAGCACCTACAAATTAACGCCTACTAACACCTTGAAATTCAGCGATGCTGCTTAAGTATCTAACACCTAATCATGTTAATCTAAGTTGTATTCCCTTTATTCACATTCCTTTAGTAAGTTTGGATCAGTTATTACATCCACTGGCAATAGAAAACTTGACATTGTGACCCCATAATAATTTTCTTGATAATCAAACATTCACAACAGTAAAAATGTAGAATCAGATCAACAGATATTCTGTTATAAGAAAACTAGAGATGTGTTACAAGAATACTAAGATTGGCATATTACAACTTAAAATCATATTTTTGCAGTGACAGTGATACTACCAATACAGTAAATAACAGCAAATATAATTATAAATATTGTATACATAACTATTATATGTACATAACAGCTCCCAATGGAATGCAATGGTTTGTGACTGAAATCTTTAACAACAGTGTTAGCAGAGTTCCTGGGCTATGATGTCTATAGTATTAGACCAACAGAGGCACATATGGTTCAGCATCAGAAAAGAATACATCATGACAATCCCAAAGAATATTCCAATAACATAACTGCCAATTCGTACTCTGGAGTTATTAATATTCTAAATATATGAACATTTATTAAAAACAAAAATTTATGAATAATGGTAAGGAACATACTCATGTTAACGGCTCATGTACGTAAGATGCACACAGTAGATTTTATACTCATATAGATTGACACATTTCTTGCACATTGTATTTACATAACCAAGGTAACTGATTTCTAAGCTTCTATACTGCTGCATACACGGGGGTACCCTCTTATCATGAATATATTAAATCTATACACTATATATGTCTTGTCTCTTGATTTCCTAGTGTACCTCGCCATCAAATATTATTCTTGTAGACGTCCTCTATAACCATATTTAGAACACTTATTTTTTTTATTTTAGTTGACTGCCGAGTTTGGCCGTCTTGAAGTCGGAACGCAATTGTATGAAATTGGCAAGCACTGTTCTGTCAAGGCCACTCTGCAAGATAAATGAAAATAGAATTCAGATAAAGTCATGCATTTCAAAAGAATATAGTCTTTGATCTTTTCCTATCTTTGTAACAGCAATATTCTCATGTAAACCCTCTTTACTATAAATACATATCATTGCATAATGATACGTATAAATATATTTCATTATGTAAAAAAAAACAAATTCAAAGCCAAGAACATACTGTATCCAGTTTACAATGATTGAGGGCTGTCATTCCTACTTGTAAATATTAAAATAAGATTTTTGTTTTCAAAAACGTTGACAAAAACTAACTTTTTTCTTTTCACAAATAATGTCTGCCACGACATGCATTAAAAAATTAAGCAAGCTAAGTGCCATATTCAACAATATTAATTGAAATTAGGATAGATGACATCTACAGAGGAGAAGTAAACGCAAATACTACATAATCAATTTGGTGTAATTAAACTCCACACAACACTCTCAATCCTTTGATCATTTCTAAAGAAGTTAACAAGGGAAGACCTGTAACCCTCCTGCACGCTTATCTCCTTTAGCCACCTACTACTGTACTTATTCTAGTCTTCCAAAGTTTTAATTTCTCTTTTTAACAACAAACTCTTGACATCAACTAACCAGTTGGTCTCCCGAGCAGACCATCTTGAGATTCTCTGGAGTCACCTGCAGCAATTTACAGAGTGTGTGCAATGTATCAAATAGAGAATTGACCTGTGGAAGCTTGAAAGTGGCAACACACTTTCTGTACTCGTTCACATCACATATTACAGCCATAGCACCTGCAAATTAAAGATTTCATTTACACTTCGAATAACAGTGCTCCACTGCGGAATAGAAGTAAAGAAATTTTTTTGCAAAGGCATATACCACTACAGGCCGAAGGGTTGTCACAACTGATCTCTGTAATAGGGAGGCCGCAGGGTTTCTTCATAATCTGCCTATCCTCGCATATTCTAGCAGTTGTTTTGCAAGGAAAATATTAGGATTAAAGGGCTTAACAAAGTTTAAATAAAGTGGTAATTTACAATTATGTGACTGATTTTACGTCATGGACCCCCTTTTCCAATAATGGCTAGGACAGTGCCTTCATGCAAAGAACTATCATATTTGCAAGTAAGAACAGTACCCTGAGTGAATCCTTTCGAACCTCAGACCGAGGTGGGCCTCAAACCCACAATCTGAAGAATCAAAGTCATGAACATTACCACTCGGCCAGAGTGGCCACATAATTTTCTATTACAATTTTATATACTTGACTGTCCAAATACCTGTTCAACTGAACAATCCCAAACACCGACAGGAAAGTTTGAGAAACGGCCAACAACGTATTTTGAGGCTATTTATATTTAGGAAAGTCATAAGCAATTCTAAGAAGCCTAGTGCTTAGCTTGCAGGGAAACCGAGTAAACAAAATGAAAAAAAAAAAAGATGGCCACTGCACAGTATAAGCAGCTAGAAAAAAAAAAGATATTACAAGTCTACACATCACGTTTTACTCTTTATATAGTTACTAATATAAGCATTCAAGAATAATGCACTAATATATCTATAAAGAAAATAAAGTAAATTACTGAACAAGGAAGTGCAACATTTTGGAAGTGAAAAACTACTGGATATGTAAGGCAACTGTACCTGTTGAATTGTACTCAAATTTCATCAGATGATCTAGTACCGTGCGATGTAATCTAAGACCGAGTTCCAAAAGGACACTCTCTAAATTGTGACCATCTAAGGAATCCTTTACTCGCTCAGCCACCATACTTATCCATCGAACAACACGCTGGCAAGCCTGGAAGAAAAGAAGATTCAAAACAACAGATTAATGACATTCAGTGCCTAGGATTAATGATATTCAAAACAACGGTTAATGATATCTGCAAAGCTATGAAGATTATTTTCTTTGAGGCAAGAGAGAGAAAAATTAAAACCAAGTTGAAATTTAACTGCAATACATCTAACTGGAAATAAGTTTCCCAGCTCAGAAGAAATTCCCTTAAGCATGAAAGCTAGCAATAACTCTTAGACTCAAACTATTCTTATTAGTAAATCAGTTAAGACTATCTGTAGCACAAATAGAACGCTAACATTGTCATGTCATATTTGGTCAAATATATGTATAAAACCTTATAACAGTGATACATCTTTATTTATACAGAATATACATTAAAGATTTTCCTGTGCCGCTCTCAATAACCATCAATCTTGAATAAAGAATTACTTTGCCTTTTAAATGTCAAATAATTGTATATATTACCCTAATTACACTACTTACTGCTTGTCATCAGTGGCATTATATTAGAAGATAATACAATTACATCCAAGTGAAAGTTCAGCTTCAATTTAATGGCACACCCTAGCTTTTCAATTAAAAAATGATAAATTCAATAGACTCACCGTAGTTGCATTGGCAATGAGTATATCCTCATTATCTGGTTTGAAATCTGTTCTCTTTTGTTCCAACGTCAATACGTGAGTAACGTAGCGAGTGATGGCGGATAAAGTACGATCTAGACCCAAATCTAGTTTCTGTTCTAGGTTCATACCAAGCTGTTTCTTCTTTTGTATGCAGTCTCCATGTTTTGGTGTCGAGCTGTAAAGTTAGCAGATGTTTGAGCGACATGATACGTAACCAAGCAAGAACTAATTAGTCATGGACTCATTTTAAAAGCTTTACTTTTGTATTTTATGTACACATATATATTGTACTGATTCAACGTACGTAATTTAACTTTATCTGTGGGATATGTTTCATAATAAAACTGTAGTAAATAAATACATTTTCATGACAAAATTTTTCTTCATTTTCTGCCTAAGCTGGACACCTGTCTAACTAGGAAACTTTCTTCCCATCCCTTGATTGTCTGCAGTAGACAGATTTACCTGTATAGTGCCTTCACCAGCGTGTCAGCAAGATGGCCACATTAAAGGAACAGTAGACTAATAGGATGAGGATAGAAACGTATGATAAAGCCCTGCTGTGTCCCTTATTCTGTTCAGTTGTGGCCACCAACTTGACTTTATTGCAATGTGGTGCCATGTTGTAGCCATCCACTTAACTTTATTAGAATATGGCGCTACACTGTAGCCATCCAACTAACTGTATTGGGATATGGTGTCAAGTTGTGGCCATCCACCTGACTTTAAGGGATATGGTGCCAAGTTGTTGACATACACCTGACTTTATTGGGATATGGTGCCAAGTTGTTGACATACACCTGACTTTATTGGGATATGGTGCCATGTAAAAAAAAAAAAATAAATAAATAAAGCTGCCAGACTATAAGTGAATCTAAAGAATATAATTTATTTCTACTTACATCACCAGAGGAACAAGACTATCACTAAAGAGTTTATCAAGAAGATTCATCATGGAACTGCTCTGATGAACGACTTCAAAGAAACTTATTTCCGGCGGACTTCGTACCTCTCCCCCGGGGATAACCTGAAGACCTAATTCTGAAAATTATGAACAATGCTTTATATTACTACAACTCCTGCCAACTGAAATGCAAACATGAATATACTTAAGAAAATTGAAGACAATCTCTTTTGCTGCTTTGTGCTTAAAACATTTATAATAAAAAATTAGAATACCTCACTTGTACTCATTATGTGTAACAGGGGCTGACTGTCAGGTTTAGGGGCCCAAAACGTTGGCAAACCAACCCATCCTGATTTACATTTCTTTCTTGCCACAAAACAACCACTAAAAGAGTAAGGATGAGCGAGGTATGATGAAGCACTACCCTGTTAGCTTCAGTAGAAGTGGGCATAAAGTAAATAAAAAACACATCTAATGTTTTGTATTAATGAAATACCAAGGCATGATGCAGTACTAGCTATACTGTATTACTATAAAAGAATGACTAATAGTTTTACTCTACATAGAGAAACAAAAAGTAGTAACAAATATGAAAACTACACACCAATAGCATAATCGACGTGATCAATAAGCAATGCCTTTGTGAGAAGGTCAAATATTTGCACAGCGTTATTGTGAGCATCCGACTGGGAAGACAACTGAAAAGAGATAAATTTAAAGGAATTTTCATACATAATTCTTCATCACAATATATTGGGGGCTGCAGGTGCCTTGTAATAAAATACTAATTTTGGGAGGTAACAGACTCACGATAGAGTGGCTACAGGGCATTTAGCCCTAATTCCCCAGCTAAAAGTCTGTTTGTGTTCACCCCCATATTGGTAATTAATAGTGATACATAAAACATGAATAAATTTCTCAATTAATATACATTATTATATTATGTCAGCTAATGTTAAACTGTGCTGTAACTAGAATATATACTTAACACTGGGGTCACACATACAGTCAAGTGCCACTTAAACATTTATTTCCATCTTAACATCCGTTCGCATGTACATCCGATGTTGTCAGCCAATCATTACTATAGTTATTTTCCTATCTGTCTCCATGAGCATTGGTACTGTGGGACGTCATGGGAAAACCATTATTAGATGTCTCGAGCATGGTCCCACTTCTAGAGTTGCCACTTCTTGGCTATTTTCTGAAGACAATGCCTTTTTCTCTATTCAGTTTTGGTATTTGGATACAACATACAAAAATATTGGAATCTTATTTTCAAGAACAATTTTAATGGTAGTAATTAAGCTTTCATTTGAATTGCTTTATAAATAGAAAAAGGTCTAAAAATAATGTATCCAATTAAAGCATTAATTGTTAATAAAATAAAGAGATCTTGGAATTTCTTGGCCTTTCCTTTTGCTGCAACTTGGATTATTGGGCAAGGTCTAGTTCTGAAGAGATCATAACTAACTTGACTTAACCATAGACATCATTATATTTTCATTCCAGTCACGAGACTTTTGGATTTTCTTTCCAAGCACTTTATATGTCATTCTTATTTTAACACTTCAAATAGGCTTGAAGATGTGGGTGAAAGCTAACTGTGTTTTATCCAAACAAATACACTAGATTATATACTCACTGAGTATTACAGACAATTTCTTACAAGTACGTATTGAAGAGTACCTGTGGATCTTCCATCTATTTAATGCTATGGATATAAACTGCACTCTCTATATTTGTAATGCAGGTGGTTTTCTAATTGTTAGTAAGATTTTTTTTAACGTTTTTTCGTCACTATTAGTCCCCATTTGGAAGTGACCACAAACACATTAAAGCTGGGGAGTTAAGACTGGATACCCTTCCTATTGCCCCATCGTGGGCTCATATGCAAGTCCATGACTTCCAGAGTCGAGCATTTTACTGCTGCACTATGGCAGTCCCCTCCAACTGGTATAAAGATGTACAGTGTGATCAAATAATCATTGTGAAACCAGCCTAATTAAACTCCACATTTCAGAACCAACATACCATTTGGCATCTCCTAAATGCTTGTTTGGTCTCTTGCAATAAAGATATAGCAACTTCCTCAGACAAGAATGTTTCTCCACCATAGTTTTCTGCGGCTGGACCGATGTTGATGTTTGCTTTGGTCCCAATGACGTCTTGGATGTTCCGGCGAATATCATTTATACTGAAAGGAAGTTACTCATTAAAATACAATAGAAAGAGAGATCAAATATAATGTCTTTCTACTAATATAATAAATAAATGAAGGAAAGTATAGAAACGAATATGAAAAATTTGAGAAAACAAATATATCAGTATTTTTGTATGAACACAGTGTCAATAACTATAATACAGAAAATTATTAAATTGTAAGATAAAACACAATGAAACTGGCATAAGCAAAAAGACCTCAAATAATGACAATGCAAGTTCAAGTACAACAGAAGTTAAGAAACTTAAGAAAGGAAAGAAAAAACAGTATTCATAACTCTTATGACCTTAATAATAATAATAATAAACTTTATTTCCATTTTACAATGGGTATTCGTCAGCCAGGACAAGCCCCAACCCCCCACTGTGATGTCCACCCACAGCAGTTCCTGCCAGTAAACAGCTTAAACTCTCGGTCTTGGACGGGGACCGATCTTTCGACCTCGTGAATGCGAAGCCAGCGCGTTACCACTGTACTAGCCAGCAGGTAGGAACTAGCTTGAATATTGTAGTTCATGCAAGATATAGCTTATAATAAGCAAGTAAGTATAGTACATTACAATGATAAAGATATTTGCCGGTTGTGTAAATCCTGTTGTGTTAGTCTTCAAATCCTGTATATCACAATCATAAATAATGGCAGGAAGGTTCACAACATAAGTCCGTGGGTGGTTTTCTCCACTATAAGCTAATATACAAAGTCTGAAATCCTCCTAGTAATCTCCCTTTAGAAAGGAGGGTGAAGTTCACGCTAAGGATACTCTCACTGTCCTTTTTAATTAATTACCCAACTACTTGGAGTTGGGCAGTTAAGGATATATGACCCTTGCGGGTTTGTAACAATATCCTTATTATAATCATATAGTATGGGCAGTTAAGGATATATGACCCTTGCGGGTTTGTAACAATATCCTTATTATAATCATATAGTAATATGTAAGCCAATAATATGACCCTTGCGGGTTTGTAACAATATCCTTATTACATACATATATGCATATAGTAATATGTAACCCAATAATAATACATCTTCCTTTTTATAATGAAAGAAAATAACTTCAGCAGGGTAAAATTAAAAGACAGCCTTATAAATCAAGGTACTTGTGAAATTACTAGACATATCCATATCATAAGTCAAGTTTACTCAGTGGACGAACACCTCTTCCAGACATAGTTATAGTCACATATTTATCTGTTGGCAGATCATGAATTTCAGGATAGCTGGGGTTTCTTACAGGTACAGTATGTGACTGTGCAGGGATTCTAGACTTGGGAGATGATACATGATTATAATTCTGATGAGCAGAAGGAGTAGAAGGAATATTAACTTCATTATCCAAATCATAACTCTTACATAAGGGAGGGGACTCTTTAGCTTGACATCTCCAACTACGGGAGTATTTCTGTAATCTAGTAAATCTGATAAAGATCACCACCATCACATATAGCTTTCCTTATAAGTTTCTTTATTGTCTGAACACTTCTCTCAGCTAGTCCATTACTCTGAGGATATCTAGGGGAAGAGGATGTGTGTTGCATACCATAAGATTTACAAAATTTGCCAACTCTTTAACAGTAAACTGAGGGCCATTATCACTGTGTATAGTTTCAGGTATACCATGCCTTGCAAACTGGCGATTACAATTTTATGTTACACTACAGGCATGGATTGTTTCTAATTTTTCAACCTCCACAAACTTGCTGTAATAATCAACAAAGATTAGGTGTGATTTGTCGTTTAGCTCAAACAGGTCAGCATCCAACTTTTACCAAGGCAAATCAGGTACGGGGTGTTGGTTACTGAAAGCATTACAAGTATCACAAGAGCTAATCAGATCTTTAATTTTTCCATTCATTCCAGGCCAGTATACAAGGTCCCTAGCTGATTTTAAAGTTTTTTCAATACCTTAATGTGACTTAGCAGATTCCTCATCACTTTATTTCTTAACTCTTTAGGTACAATTACTCTCTCCATCTTACTTAACAATCCATTGGAATAACTAATCTCTTCTCTAAAGTTTCAATAAGCATGTAAGTCTACTGGAGTTTGATTCTTATTATCAGGCCATCCTTCAAGAGTGTATTCCTTTAGCATTTGCAGAGTAGGGTCATACTTGGTCTTCTGTTTTAATACCTCAACTTCCAATCCAGTACCAACATTTAAGTCCATGAAAACTACATTAACTTCATCAAAAGATTTATCACGTTCCTCAGACCAGTCGACTCTACTCAAAGCATCAGCTTCATACATCTCTTTACCTTTCTTGTACTTTACCTCAAGAGTATAATTCTGAAGTCTGAGCAACATTCTCTGCAACCTTGGAGGAGCTAGTGAGGCTACTTAAATATGGTTTCCAAAGGCCTGTGGTCTGACTCGACAACAACATCTGATTTACCATTAATGTAAGAGTGAAATTTTTCTACACCAAATACAATAGCCAGAAGTTCTTTCTCAAGTTGAGCATAATTTCTCTGTGTTTTTGTGATTGTGGTGATTGCATAAGCAACTGGTTTATCATCTTGCAAAATACAGGCTCCTATAGCATATCCCGACGAATCTACCATTAGAGTTACTGGTTTCCGTACATCATAAAATCTTAGAACTGGAGCCTCACTAATTATTTTCTTTTATTTCTCAAAACGCTGTACTTGTTCTTCACCCCATTGGATGTCAGCATCCTTCTCTAACAATCTTCTTAATGGTTCATTTATGTCTGACAGTCTAGGAATGAACTTAGCCAAATAGTTAACCATACCCATGAATCTGAGAAGATAAGTATTGTCCTGAGGAAGTGGAAATTTTGTGATAACCTCCACCTTCTCAGGATCAGGCTTCCATCCATTAGGGGTATGAACATGACCTATATATTCCACCTGATCTGTCTTTAATTTCACTTTATTTGAGTTTAACTTAAAATTTCTTTATCAACATCTCTGCAGCACAGTCTTCAGTCTTTCATCAAGTTTTCTCTCATCACTTCCATAGACCAAAATATCATCCATTATAACTTCTACACCTTCTAGATCATCAAACATCTCGTGCATCTTCCGTTGATAGATTTCTGGAGCTGGACTAACTCCAACGCTTAAGCGCAGATACATGTACCTACCAAAGCACGTGTTGAAAGTGAGAAGATTTGATGATGCTTCAACTAGTTCCAATTGCCAAAATCCCTTGGTCACATCAAGAGCAGAAAATACTTTAGCATTAGACAATCTGGTTGAGAATTCTTCAATGGTAGGGAGGGGATAATGTTGTCTCTTCAAAGCCTCATTATGATCTCGAGGGTCTATGCATACTCTAAGTTTGTCACCTTTCTTAACTATCAACATAGTATTTACCCAGTCAGTTGGATTACTTTCCGTAACGTATACTACATAATTTTTCAATTTCATCTAATTCTGCCTTTAATTTAGTTCTAAGTGGTACAGGTACCTTCCTTAAAGAAAGCACTACGGGAATTACACTGGGATCTACTTCAATGTGAATTTTACCTTCAATACAGCCTACACTTTGAAAAACATCAGCATACTCTGAAATTAGTGAATTTAACTTTACTGACACTTGAACTGCTGTTACTTGTTTCATAAATCCAACAACACCAAGAGGTTCACAAGTATTCTTACTAAGTAGAGGTTTACAATCGATGTCAACAATATGAAACACAAATTTGTACCTTTGACTATTGTGTACGCATTCAATCCAAATTTTACCAATTGGAGTAACTTTATCTCATGTAAAGAACACTAAAACAGTCTTGGTTTTACCTAATGTAGGTTTAGCTTCATCCTATCAAAAATCCTCTTAGGTAAACCTCTAACCTCAGCACCAGTTTAAATAAAAGCTCACATTTGCAGTGGCGATCAGGAAACTCGAGCTGAATTACATATTGTTTCTTACCAGACTTACAGTAATTCATATTGGAGGATTTCTCCTCAAAACACAGGTGATCCACTCATTATTCTCGATACTCATTTGATCCAGAAGAGCAGTCCTGTTCCACATAGACACTCCTAGCAGATTTACTCCAGGGCTTGCGTTGTCCTTGGAAGGTGCATTTGATCTTGAAGTGGCCACGTCACCCACACTTGTGACATTCTTGATCAGCAGCAGGACAGAATTGTCGATTGAGTGCATGCTGGAATCTACAGAACTTGCAGCTTCGTACATCAGGATCTGTTTGGATTCACTTCCCTGCTTCTTAGTAACCCTTACATTGATCTTGGCACTTTACTAATAATATGAACATTGGACTGGAAAGCAGCATTAAATTCCTTGAGGTGTTCTTCACTAATTTTATGGGTCTGGCACTGCTTCAAAACCTCGTCCAAACTAGGATCATCTAATTTCAAAAGTCTGCTCCTCAAAGTATCATCAGTTATACCACAAATATTTCTGTCTTCTAGTAATTCATTATGGAGGGTACCATAATTACATTTCTAAGCTTTTTTTTCTTAGGACTGTGACGAAACTATATATACTTTCACCTGGGTGTTGTGTCCTTGTATTAAACTGATATCTTTCATATGTGGTATACTTCTTAGGCTCAAAGTATAAATTTAAATTGGCCATTAGCATTTTATAATCTTTCTTTTCCGCTTCAGACACAGGGAGTGTGTTGCAGATGTCCAGCAGCTCACGACCACCAAAGTGAAGAAGTAATGCAACCTTAACTTCATCCTTCTTACCTTCCTTTTCAGAACTAATTAGATATATCTCGAACTCCTGGATAAATCTCTTCCAGTTCTCAGCACAGCTACCTTCCAAAGAGAGAGTACCCGGCAGGCGATTATGGTTGGCCATCTTTACAATAACCTAATGTAAACAACACTTTAGGTGTAGGCTATCTTGTCACAGCTATTTTCACAGATAGCCTTCTTCTTCTGGGTATACGGTCATAACTAACTTATTCTGGAGACATTTTAGGTTACCCCACACCTGCACACCATGTTGTGTTAGTCCTCAAATATATCACAATCATATATAATGGCAGGAAGGTTCACAATAAAAGTCCGTGGGTGGTTGTCTCCACTATAATCTAATATGCAATGTTTGAAATCCTCCTTGTAAACTCCCTTTAGAAAGGAGGGTGAAGTTCAGGCTAACAATACTCTCACTGTCCTTGTTTATTAATTACCCAACTACTTGGATTTGGGCAGTTAAGGATATATGACCCTTGCGGATTTGTAACAATATCCTTATTATAATCATATAGTAATATATACATATACAGTATACATATAGTAATATGTAGGCCAATAATATGACCCTTGTGGGTTTGTAACATTATCCTTATAATAATCATATAGTAATATATACATATAAACATATAGTAATATGTAAGCTAATAATATTACAAATCCCTTAATTCTGTTCAAAAGCATCTGTTAAAATAAACAAAAGCTAAGGAACCACTCTTCAAAGGTGGGTTATTAAAATAATTAACAACAAAGGGGGTAATGCATTTAAATGAGACATTTATAATATATTTTTTGTTTTAATAGACTCACCCTCCAGACTGGATATTCTTCTTTTGATGGCCTTTGGACTCATAGTACCTGTTCAAGATCAAATTAAACTTCTCTCGTAGGTAACGCGTCTCAACACTGAAAAGGGCAATTCAAAGGTACAATTATATGAAGTGGTAAAGGTAAATGATGAATGGAATGAATCTATTTAATTATAAATACTGTACTTAAAATTTGATATATATATATATATATATATATATATATATATATATATATATATATATATATATATATATATATATATATATATATATATATATATATATATATATATATATATATATATATATATATATATATATATATATATGAGAAAATATAAATTTCATATGCACAATCTCTGATTGTGTGTATAGACAATGTGTTACTACCTGAGCACTCTTTTTAAGGTGTCAGTGTGTTCTTTCTTTTTTTGTTCCCAATCTTAGTTCTCAATCCTTTTTCTTCTGACGGTTTGTCATTGTACTACATTTTTGTCCACTATCAAGAAATTTTTGAGGTAAGAAACACAAGAATGAGTGCAATATTAGTTCTCCCAGTTATGATAGCTGGTTCCCTTATTACAGCATATCAATATGTCTGAATAATTCTCAGAAACCAGCTGTACAGTTACAGATCAATAGAGCACACTACCCCAAGAATAACAAACAAATTTCACCTGATATAAGAATGCAAATGACGTTGGAAGATAGACTTGGTAAGCTTTGAGAGGAACTGGGAGTCATTTCCCAGATTGAAGCGTTGAAGATCTGTGCACAGTTTGAGTGTTTGACAATAGAGGTCATGTAAATTTTTCAAATACACTTCTGGTACGCTCTTATTGTCTAGTCTTGCCTGGATGAATTCCTGTAAATTAAATGCTTGACTCAATGAGACTACTATGAAATGCATTATGAAAATGAGTCTAGCCCTAACTGTAATGTAGAAGAGTAGTCATCCACTGATTAATTCTTTTGCAATTAACGTCAAATCACACGTACATCCCCCACCAGAAAGAAAATAAAAAATCTTGACTGCCTAAAGGGTCACAGTGGATGTTAGCGGGTACAAACAAACAAACATTAATTTCCATTTTCGTACAATGATTATTCTTCTATAATGAAGAGTAACTTATAAGTAGACATGTAATTGAACCAATAAGTAAGAGGGTAATACAAACATTTAAATTAAATGTAGCTTTCCAAGAAAATAATAATGCTGTAATAAAAATTTTAACAATAATGTTAATAATAAAGTAGTAATAATAACACTCGATACAGTATCGTTATTATCGGCATCACACCATATTTGTTTTCCTTACAATGAGAATAATTAGTTCTTAACTTAGAGAACAGAGAAGTCGATATCAGTTTACATATAGAGAGGTTAGTGTTAAGGGAAATTCCATTAAATCATTAAGTTTAGTTTATGTGTGAGCAGCAACTATTTTTCCAAAAGAAAACTATATAGTTTGCCTTTGAAAGCTGCAGAGGAGGATGCATTTTTAAGATGCTCTGGAATATTGTTCCAGAGTGTTGATCCTTTAATAGTAATTATCTTTGAACCTGCTTCTGTGTTTGTTCTCTAAATAAAGAGCTCACTGCTCTGTCTTGTGTTGGTTCCCCTTATATCCCTTACAATTTTTAAATCAATTAGCCAGCTAGGATAATGATGGTCCAAAATTTTGTATACAAAAACATAAATAGCATAAGAGACCTTGTTTTCTGCCCGCAGCCACCCAAGTTTATTGAGAGCTGGTGTGATGTGGTCATATTTTCTTACTCCTCCCTGGGCAACTCGAGCTGCAGAATTAAGCTTCTGTATTCTGCTTATCTGAGTCTTAGTGGTAGCTCCCCAAACAGTTGGGCAGTAATTAATGTGACTTAGGGCTAGAGATTCAACAACAGTTATTCGAGTGGTAGTCTCAAAATTGTCTTTTATACGTGATAAGTACATTAATGTTCCTGTAACCTTTTTGCATACTTTATCTATATGGGAATCAAACAACATGTAGTTATCAAAGTGAATTCCTGGGTGCTTGACTGTTTTGCTAGGTGTACTGATATTGCCACAAAAATTAATTATGTTTTCTGGAATTTGTGCTATATGGAACCCTTAACCAATAAACATACATTGAGTTTTACTTTCTTTAATTAACAGCCCAGTTTCTTGAAAATAGGTTTTAATTTTTAACACTTAACCAATAAACATACATTGTGTTTTACTTTCGTTAATTAACAGCCCGGTTTCTTGAAAATAGGTTTTAATTTTTAACAGAGTGTTTTCTGCTCTTAAGGTTAGCTCTGGGAGATTATATTATATATTGTATGACTAGACAGTCAGAAATGAAAGAAGATAGATCATTTACATAAATGGAGAAGAGGATAGGACCAAGTACTGATCCCTGTGGAACACCAAATGATACATTTTTTGGCATAGAGATGATGTTGTTAAGACAGATAGACTGTGTGAGATTAGATAGATACTCTCTAACCTCGGATCAATATTAGGTTAGTACATTTACTTATAAGAATTACATGGTTTACACTGTCGAAGGCTTTTGATAAGTCTAATAATACAAGCAGAGAGATTTTTTTCATATCTATATTATTACAGATACTATTCGTAACATTGAGCAGTGCAGCTTCCATCAAGAGTTTCGGTCTGAAACCATGTTGGTTAATAGCTAATAGTCTATTTGACTCTAAATATGACATAAGTTGGCATGCAACAATTTTTTCTAATATTTCAGAGAAAATAGGTAGCAGGAAAATGGACAGTAGTTTGTCACATCTTCTCTGTCCCCCTTTTTATGCAGAGATATTACATGTGATTTTTTCCAAGAGTCAGGAAACCTTTTAGTAACAATGGAAGTGTTCATAATAGCTAGAATATAAGATACAATTATGGGTAGAGTAATTTTGCAGAATTGAAATGGTATACCATCTAGACCATAAAAGCCAGACTTTCTTATGCTCTTTATGGTAAGAATTAGGGTAGCACAATCGATGGGATTTATCTTGAAGTACTCTCTTGCGTTTACATTGGAAGAATTGACATTTAAGTAATTACTATATTCATATTCACTGAGATGATGTTTTTTGTGTTTCTTCATATATATTTTTCCCAACGTTAGCAAAATAGTTATTAAAGTTTTCCGCTTTGTCTTTCAACTCCGTAATATTTTCATAACTTTCTGAGGTAGTCTTTTCATTTGGTATCATGCTTCTTATCACTTTCCATGTTGCCGCTGTATCATGTCTAGTCATTAAATTGTTTTTTGTAAAAGTCTTTTTTACTTACATCGATAAGAGATCTGACACATTTCTTTTCTGCTTTATAACGTTCACGGAGAGTCATATGTTTAGCATAGCAATGTTGAGCTCGTGATCTGCAATTGGGCAGGGAACTACGTCCCAATAGGGTGCACTTTTCACTTTATTTGTTATTATCAGATCTATTAGAGTCCTAGAATTAGGGGTTATGCGGGTCGGTTTTGTCACTATTTGTGTTAACTTCACAGTGTTGATCACCCTTTTCATTTTGTTATCTGCCGAGAGCAAGTCATCATTAAAGTCACCAAGTATGTATATGGTTTATGGTGCACACAGATATTTCTGAATGTTTCTAGCAGATGACTGAATAAACTGGAAGTCGCTTTAGGGTGACGGTAAACACACCCTACAATGAAAGATGGAAGTTTCTGATACTGCACAGTGATCCATAAATCTTCGAGCTCTTCAGTTTTTTCTAGACCTGTAGTTATTTCTGATGCACTAAGATAATTTTTAACATAAATACACACCCCACCCCCTCGGCCATGGTCATTGCGAAATATTTTAAATTCTGGGATATTCACATATTTATTTTTAGTTGTAGGAGGAAGCCAAGTATCACTTACACAGAGGATATCTATGTTGTAGTCATTTGTTAGCATCATTATTTCCTCAAAATGAGCGAGAAGGGACTGAGCGTTCACATGTACTAATGTTACATTCTTACCATGTTTCATCAGGGTGGTATCCATAGTCATAGTTGTAGTTTGTTCTTGGGTTTGTCCATGATTTGTTTAGACTGTGTGATTCTGTTGGGAATTCATCAATATAGTGTGTTTTGGGGTTAGCCCATAGATTTTGGTGTCTGTGCCTGCCGTTGGATGGGTAACGCTGATTTGAGTATGTGCCATGGTATGATCGGGCCTTCCCAAAGTTTGTATGCCTAGGTGAGTGTCTGGGGTTGTAAGAGACATCTCTCCAGGAGAAGTCTCTTGTGCATGGACGGCGATAAGAGAGGTTTGTATTGTGAATCTCTGTAGTCTCGCGGATAGGGGATCGTTTCATAAGCTCTATGCTGTTTATTCTGGTATGACTGTAGTTTGGGATATTTTGTACATAACCCAGGTTGCGTCCATTGTTTTTCCCCGCAAAATGGCTGGACAATTGTAAGCCACATATTCAAATCCTTTTGATATTGTTATTGCGAAGGAGGCCCAATTAGATTTGCGAGAAAGCTCCTTACTCAAGACTTCTTCAAAAGGAATGCCTTGATTTGTCAATATATTACGTATCTCTCTCTCAAAGGGGTTGCCAGGAATGCGCATATATATATTTGAGCTGTAACCCTTGCACTTGCATTGTTGGGTAACTGTGACTGTGGGGGAGAGGACTTCGATGGAATGTTTAGATTAGGGACTGCTTCTATTTTGTCTTTTCTGTTTTCTTCACTGTTTTGCAGTCTATTGCTGGGTTGGTTATTTGTGCTGGATGGTGTAATTTGGTTGTCCTGGTTAGTGATACTTGGTGTGTTGCTAGGAGTAGTGGAGAGGGGCTCTATATCTTCTTCGCTGTTTTGCAACCCTTTACCAGGTTGGTTATTTGGGCTGGAAAGAATCTTGTTCTGGTTAGTGCCTGTTGTTGTGTTGTTCGGAGTAGTGGGGAAGGACGCTGTTGTTTTTTCACTATTTTGTAACCTGTTACTGAGTTGATTATCTGTGCTAGATGGTGTATTCAGGTTGTCTTGTTGACTATCACTTTTATCTGGATCTATCTCTTCTTCACTACCACTGTCACATTCGTCTTTCAATGCACTGAAGGAATTGTGAGCAGAGACAGAAAACCTAGTTTGCAAAACCTAAGGGTAGTTGATAGAAGGGACATCATTGTTGTTAGGTGACAGCACTGAATTGAGAGGTGGAGATGCTCCTAATAGCAGTTTCAACCTAGAATTATCTCTTTTAAGTAGGCTTTCACCTCTTCAGCATCTGCTTCCAAAGTTCTCAACTTATCTGCAAGACATTCTATCATTCGATGTAGGTCTCCTAGGTCGTGTGTTTTTTTCAAACTCTATGGATTTTACAACCAAAGTTTGAGATTGAAAGAGTTTGTCAAGTTCACCATTTATTGAGATATTCTGGACACTTGCGCTAAGTGATTATATTTGAAATTATTTCCTTTTTTGTTTGCTTTTTTATGATGTGTTTACCACTGTGTTGTGGAAAGAGTGCCACTACCTTTGAAAGCAATAGTTGACTTGTTTTGTACAGAGTGTCTTTTCTGATTTTTTCCAATTCCCTTTTGATGTCATTATGTGAATATACAAACATTATGTCCAGAGATGAAATAAACACTTCGGGAAAAACATTAGTATCTACACACGAAAGGTCATAAAGGTCAACTTTTTCCAATGAGGACATTCTGGTGTGAATGTAAGGGGAACTGCGGTATGAGGGGAACTGCAGGTTCACCCAGGAAAGGTCCTTTTTAGGTTGGTCGCGAGAGGATGTGGTTGAAATCGGTAACACTGGGAGAGATGCTCTCTACGGTTTCTGAGATGTTATAAGATTATAATTAATTTTCTTTGTATCTTTTTAAACACTAAAGTTCTAATAATCACCCCAACTTATATTTGAAGGTTCATATTTGAGTACGCTTTCAATAATTTTGTAGCTGTGAATTTAAACTCTGTCACTTGATAAACGCAATATTATCAGGAGCTCAGTGCATACACGTCCTCCCTCAACAACCTTATCAGAGAGAGGCGAACATTTCTATGGAATATATACACTGAATGCAATGCCACCCCTATCATCATAAAGTGTACATCTACTGATATAACACAGAACATTCATTATAGTAACTCAATGGTAAAATGTATGGGTAAGGAACTGACTAATTCGGATTTTAGCCCACCATGTGATGTTAGGAAGGGCATCAAGTTGCTTAACTTAAACTGTCTGTGTCCACCCCCATTCATGGGGATTAATTGTGGCATACAGAACAGTGCATTCATCTAGTGTGTCTTTGATGATATAATGGTACATATATGTACTGAAAGGAAATAATAAATATCTGTATGATGTACTGTACTTAAAAATTTAAGGTAATTTTTATTGTTGTTTTATTGTGAATTTTCACCTAAGTAAAAAAGCTTGCTGTTAAACACTGCTTAAAGTCTCATGACTTTCCATACTTGTGTTTATTGCAGTCAATTTTGTCTCCGTGTCTGCAAGTATAAAGTGTCTCTCAAAACAGTGTTCATCTGATTAGCAAATATTTTTCTTGTGATATCTAGTGCATCATGGCTCCAAAACTCTCTATGAGCAGTGACTGTTCTGCTTCTACAAAGCAAAGGAAAACTATTGATACAGAAACAATTAAGTGATTAATTAATAAAAATGACTGATTTAGAAAGATAGTCAAAAGTGATTAAAGAACATAAAGCTTTTATAAAGTGAACAATACTGTTCAGAAGTTTTCCTACCCAACAGTCACTACTACGCTTAAGAATATGGATTAAGTGTGCAAGGCTGTAAGAGGTATAGCTTAAGTAAAGGATACATGATAGATGAAAAAGTGCGAGGGATCATATCTCATATGGAATACCCCAGAGGCAAATCTCTTCAGCACCATGATCATGTCAATCAGTGCAAAGATTATGTGCAATGTGCTAAATAAAAGAGCATGACCTGATTACACTTCGGAATGCTAGTGCTATTCTAGATAGTTCAAGTACTTCAAACAGCAATATTCAATGTTTTACTAAGAGCTAGCACATTCATCATTCTTCTCACAAACAAGATACCACTCTCCTCTCTTTGACTTTTACTCGCTCCATATTCAAGAACATTCAGACATCCAATTATTAGGGGATTGTATGTTTTGTTTTATTTTTTATATCTGAATCCCTTCACATGCCCTGACTTATCGTTGGAGGAAAATATGGAAAGGATAATTCCCAGTTCCTTGTTCTTTCCCATTTAGTCAGTTTTGATATACAGAGGGGAACATAAAGGCAGTATTCTTGTCCCCGACCAGATGAGAAGGCAATGAGAATATGCAAAGCAAGAAAGAATTAACTCTGGGACTAAGAGAATGTAAAACATAAAAGTAAAAAAAGAATCATGTACTGGTGTAAAAAGTATATCAGAACAATTTTACACAGATTTTTATAGTGTATTTTCTGTTACTTGTAAATGTATATATAAATATCTTAAAAATTACAAGTTTAAAAGAAAAGGGTAAATACAGAGTTATGTAATTTCTATTACCAGTAAAAATTTTACAGAAATATTTTTTTTATACTCAAAAAGTTTGAACAAAACAAGTCAATTAATACAATGAAGTGTAAGTGCATACTAGTTAGTGGGCTTTTTGTAGCCTGTAAGGATATTATATATAATATAAGCACTAGCCGTGGTGAATGCAGTGTACACATTATAAGTACAGTATTGTACTTATAATGGACTTCACAGTAAATAACAATATTACTTGCTGTGAAGTGCACTGCATTTTTTTTTTTTTTTTTTGGTTGGTACAACTACTCCCCAACTTACGAACGAGTTAAGTTTCAGAAGGTTGTTCGTGAGTAGAATTGTTCGTAGGTTGTGCTTAGGTAGAAAAGAGTGCAGTGGAGTGCATAAAAATGCAGTACTATACAGTACTTAGGCTAAAGACACTTAGCTACTAATAAAACCTGAAGTATACAGCATTAATATATTATAATACAGTAATAATAATGTAATCATACAGTAATACATACATGAGTAGATAATGGGTAGGCTTTTGTTCATATCTGTGAATATTCGTAACTCAGTTGTTCGTAAGTAGGGGAACTTCTGTTACAATAGAGTAGAGTATTAAATAATGATTAAGCAGTATGGACTAGGTACAGGTTAGAGGAGAGTATACAGGTTTTTATACAATCTACTATTTTGAATCACATTGCTGTGTTTTTCATTTTGACGTTTTATGTGTCACTATTAATCTCCATTTGAATAAGGGTGGATAGGCAGGTCGGAGATAGGGAATTGAGATTGGATATCCCTCCTAATGCCCCCGGGCTTGAACATGGGATTATTAGATCCCAAGTTGTGTACTCTAATCACTGCAAGACTGCAGTGATTAGAGCACATAGATGTACTTAAAATTTTGAAACTCAAGGTGGTACTTGTAATAATGACATCTTAAACTCGTAGGATTTCAACAATTCGTATTAAAAATTATACGGGACTGACGATAATATCATTATTCTAATCTAGAGAAGCCACATTTAGCTGAACCTGGAGGATGACCACATATGTAGGAAAGAATATAGGTAGTTGGGTTTAAAACTGCATTCATCTGTCAAGTTTTGACAAAAACAGGAGGGATTCCAGCAACATTTCCCATTAATTCTTATGCCTAAATGGGGTGGAGTGAGGGGACTGGAAATCCACACCTTTATATTCTCTCCCCACAATGAGTCTTAGCTTTTTGCTTTAAACAACCGCACCATATACAGACAAGTAATGCTAATAATTTAGTGCACTTTAATATACCACTCCCCTACTTATGAACGAGTTAAGCTCCAAACAGCCGTTCATAACTTGAATTGTTTGTAAGTTGATATTTTGTATGTACAGTACTGTATTTGGTGTACAAACATTCCTAAATCATGTAGGTAACATAATATAGTTGCGTTAGAACATAATGCGTTTGTTTTCTTATACTATAGACACATGATGCAAGTCTGCACGTTTCTTGAAAAGTTGGAACTATTCATAACTTGCTGCATAATAATAGTAGACTGCATGTTCACATCTCCGGATATTTGTATAGCAAGTAGAGGATCATTTGTACACACAATAATTACATCATTATTTACCCCCCCCCAACACGACAACACACCCTGTTGAATCCAACAGGATGGCCACAACTGAACAAAAAAGGAAAGGTAACAAAGCTTCACCATACCCTGCCTATCCTCATCCGTTCTATCAGGTGTTTAGTGTCAAGAAAAAAATCAATATTTCTGGGATGATCGAAAAACTAAATCACTGTGATACATTAATTAAATTTCATTATCCATATAAAAATAAGCATATTTCATAAACAAGCTTTAATGAGTACCCAAAGATATTATGAATATTCATAATTCTTCGGTAAACTGCAAGTCATTTAGTAAATTGTAAAAATGTTTAATATTAATAAGACAGGAACTAACACGATGATATATTACAATATATTCTTTATGGAGAGGGATATAAGGGGATATAACAGAGGAACAAGAGTCATGTCTCTCATTCAAAGTTATGTATAACAATAAGCAATAGACAATAAATATAAAAAAAAAAAATCTGTCACATTACTGCAATAATATACAAATCAGGACTTACGAAAAACATGAAATAAGACAGTAATATCAAGAAAATGTCAATTGTATTTGATTAAAACCAGTTCTGATAAAAATTCTCAAATATTTTGTAGAATAATCTGTAAACTTTGTAGATATGTCATATTTACTCAAGAGGAAATTAAAAATCATGACCAATGATTTATTTTAACAAGGAAGTAAGAACTCTGGTATATAATCAAGTCAGAGTTCAGAAGCAAGACTAAAGATTTATTTAAACAAGCAATCAAGAACTCTGGAATTAATTCAAGACAAATATTAGTAGAAAGGATACAGTATACAGAAGCTCCCCTACTTACGAACAACCGAGTTACGAACATTCACATATGTGAACAAAAACCTACCTATTATTTACCCATGTATTAATGTATGAATTTCTGTATTGTACTGTATTATTACATAATTATTGCTATTAAACTTTATTAATACTGTATACTTTGTTTAATGTAGATCATACATGTCCTTAGGCTAAATACAGTACAGTACTGCATATGTATGTATTGAACAGTAGTGCATGTTTGTAGTATACAGTACTATTTTTACCTAAACACAATTTACAAACAATTCTACTAATAACGGACTTCTGGAACCTAATTAGTTTGTAAACTGGGGTGACTGTATATATTTACAACGTTGTTTGCCATTTTATGTTGCTAATTACCCCTTTCCAAAGGCAGAGGGCTCAGACAGAAAGGATACCTTTTCTAACAACATGCTGCAGGCTCTTTACATGTGTTTGTCACTAGGCATATCGGGTGCTATAACCATTGTGACCACAGTCCCAAGGCAGACTAGATATTTATAGTATCAACCTAAAAATAAGATTTCTGGACAACACTAATCAGTTACTATTACTAAATGCTTACCTACAACTAATAAATTCTACCACTTCACAGAGAAAAATAGAAACGACAGAAACATTCCAAATATTTCTAAAGAAACTTACCTGCAGCTGCCCTTGAAAAATGTTTAGAACAAACTTGCCCATAACTTGCTCTGGGTTTGTGAATACTTCTTTAATTACAACGTCTGATCGCATGCACAGAGGAACAACTTCCATGTACAGATCTCTTGAGCGCAATGCACCCTGAAAAATAGACGAGAATTGTATCATCATTCATTTATTAGTTTACAGTTCATGTGTTTACTTTCTAGGGATAATAACATATAAGGAATACAAAAATATGAAAACGAAAAGTTATTAAAGATATTGTCCCTTGCATTTTAGCGACCCAATAAAAAGGAGTGGTGGAGAGGACAATTACTAATATAAGACATTAGATATTATACTGTACTATACTTCACTAATAGTGTCTCCAACTTCTTAGTCAAGTGCGTATTTAAATATACTGTGTACAGTATATCCTATTTCAGTTTTAATTTGTCAAATAAACCATATTACAAGGCAAAGGGTGTATCATATATATGGCCTGTGGATATATGAACATTAAGTGGTCCTTTAAAAAGCTGGTTGGCCAATTACGTAGCCGGCTGTTAGAGCCTTAGAATGATGTATAGTATTGTGAACAAGCCAGTTAGTGAATGGGGAGGTTTGTGGAGAACAGCAAATTATAAGTTCTCTTCATGAGTAATGCAATACTATATGGTTAGTCGCTTATCAGCCTAGGACACTGTCAGTCGTGTATCAGCCGTAGTCGTGTATAAGCCTTGGACCCTGTTAGTCATGTATCAGCCTCGGACCCTGTAAGTCATGTATCAGCCTCATGCCCTGTTAGACGTGCATCAGCCTCGCCCCCTGTTTTTGTTTATGATTGTGACACCAGGACAGGCAAAAAAATAAATAAAGAAATCAACCCTCATCAGGCCTGGGTAGAAAGAAAACATAGAGAAAACCAGAGATCGGGAGTGTATTGTGACTTGTCAGATGTGAAGGGATATAAAGACATGTGCAACGAATATCCAAGAATATTCGGTGCTGATGTAGGCATAGAAAGAAAACAGTAACTGAAGGAAGACTTAGTCATGCATCAGCCTCTTGCCCTGTTAGTCCCACAAGTCTAGTGTATCAGCCTAGGACACTGTCAGTCGTGTATCAGCCGTAGTCGTGTATAAGCCTTGGACCCTGTTAGTCATATATCAGCCTCGGACCCTATTAGTCAGGTATCAGTCTCATGCCCTGTTAGACGTGCATCAGCTTCGCCCCCTGTTAGTCATGCATCAGCCTATTGCCCTGTTAGTTCCACAAGTCTAGTGTCTCTTCCGTTTTCCCAGGTGTTTAGTGTATTGTAAATATATGCGTATATTCAGGTGTATAGTCTCTCGTAAGTATATATGTATATATTGTCTAGTAATAAGACTTTAAGGCCAGAACTGAGTATTTCTTTCAAGAACCTATTATCAACATATAACATTCTGGGTTCTCATTTAGAATCAGTTGTATAAGATATCAGACACATTACATATGTAAATTAATATAATTAAATTAACATATTGCCATATTCTTAATTTAATAAAATCTTTATATTGGTATTCTTTTGAAAAATTAGGTATTTGATACTGAATTTTTCTTAAAAAAAAAAAAGTTATAATGTACTTACATTGTGGCATCACCCTTTAGTAGCTTGGTGAATGTAGTATCCCTGTCAACTAAGCAAGCTATGACAGATCTATGGAGGAATAGTATCTTTGCACAAGCTCGGGTTTTGATAATTGCATAAATACAAGGACTGCAACTCTGGTCTTACAAAGTTTTTAAATAATAAATGATTGAGCGATTAACATTTCCATTAAATATTTATGAAAACTAGATGGGTGAGGAGCGATGTCACCCTGATGCCTTGCTTTACAGCAGCACAGCTAACTTCTCCAGGTTGTGACATCATAATGACTAAATAAATATGCAAAACCCTTGGGTACCAATGCCCAGGATTTTTAACCACTCGCGGACTTACGTGTTGCGCTTCCTCTATGAATGCATCTACGCACTGCGAGTACCCTTTAAAATGTGACAGAATTGCAGCTATTTCTTTCATTCTTTCTTTGTCTCCTGCACGATGAGCCTTGATAAACTCCATGATGAGCGATCTTTCAATCTCATCATACTTCTCCGTGATCTTCTGTTTGGCATTTTCAAATCTGTAATACATATGAAAGAACTAAGCCAATGACAATAGAAAGTCATGTTATTAGAAAATTGTACAGTACTATCAGTAACAGTAATCTAAAGTCATGTTTTTTAAAATCTGTTTAAACACAAGACATATATCCATTTTTTAGCTTGTTCAATTTTTGTAAAATATGACAATTATCATGAACAACTTACTTGCCAGAAGGGAGCTCTTGAGCTATGAGATGCAGCTTCTGAATAACATCTGCAGCCTCATATATCTAAGAAGAGAATCAGTTCAGATATATCAACTGACGTACCGCAAGGCAAATATTTTTTGAGTCAAGAATGTGGTGTCATTTTCAATATCATAACTAGCTAGTATAAAGGCAGGAGACTTACTTTTGTTTTATCTGTAAAAACTTCCGACACCAGCGGTCCTGGTAAAAGAAACTCTCGGAAGTGGTTCATTAAACGCTGGGCTTCAACCGCGCGTGATCTTGGGGTATTGACACTTTCTAACTGATCCCCTAAATGAACAACTTTGGTGGCAACACTGTTTATATGACTGTCCAGCTCTTGAAAGCTCTGAAATGCTTCCTACAAACAAAAAAACTAATGTAAATACTGTATGCTGAATTTAAACTTAAAATGTTAACATACAGCCTTTATATTTCCACAGTAGTTTATACAAGAAAAATTTTATAGTTTTAAGTTCAAATTAAATTTCTAAAGATAATGCTGCAATTATCATATCAATATGGTTTTCAATTTATATTCCTGAAGATGTATGTACTTTAAGACATACTGTCACAATATGAATAATCTGTATATATCATTAGAGGTAATTCTTTAAATATGTTTTATATTCCATGTTAGTACAATGGGCAATTGCTGCTCAACGTGGGTTTTTCAGTTAAAAAAAAATGCCATACTTTATTGAGCAGCAGTGTGGCCACAATTACTGTAACAGAATTGTAGTAGCAAAGGACTTAACACTTCAGTTTATTCTCACCTCTTCTTATAGTATTGAGGTGGGGAAGAAAAACTAAAGGTAGGCAGGAAAAATTTGCCAACTCCCTCACTTCCATACCCCTTCATGTCGATTCTAGTGCCACACTGGACATAAGTGTGGATACACATTCTCTCCAACCAACAACAGTGCTATTCTTTTAGTTGCCTACTATGACCATTGGGGAATATTAGGGCTGAATACTTTCCATCCCAACTTATGGGATAAGAAAATGAAGCAGATGCAATATACTGTAGCGCAGAGGTAGAACGTTCGACTCGGGAGGTTATGGCTCCGCGCTCGAGCCCTTAGTAGGACAACCAGCCCCAATTCCCCAGCTTCAAACCATCTGTTTCCACCCATAAATGGGAACTAATAGTGACACAAAATGAAAAACGAAAATGCTATATTCCACTGAACTCAGCAAGGTGTCCACAGCTTCTATATATATATATAAAAAAAAAAGTAGAGCGTTATCATATTCTCTGCATCCTCATCCCTGTTATTAGGCATTTTTTGATGAGAAAAAATGCCTTTGTTTCCTTATCCCTTCAGTCAGATATTATAATGAAAGGCATGCAGGTGAAAATTCCTTATTCTACCACCACCAATAATAATGTTGCTTGCCATTTTATGTCACTATTAATACCCGTCACATAGGTGGACACTGAAAGGTTGGAGGTGGGGAATCAAAGCTAGCTGGATGTCCTTCCTAAAACCCCACTGTGGACTCAATTGCGGGTATAGTAAGGTTAAAATCCAAAATGATAAGCATTACCTTATCCCTGGCACTTACCCTGTTGTTATCAAGAAGCTGTGCAATGCTGTGCCAGTGGCGTAGCTCTTCTTCCTTGACAGATAACTCCAGTCGTTCGCATTTCTTGGCTGTTCTCTCATCCAAAATTTGCAAATCCCTGAAAATTAAAATTTTTGTTACATATCTTACTTTTAATAAAACTTTGTGCAGCCAATGCTGAAAAGTATTCACTGCTCAGCAATATCTCCAAGTACTCTGCAACAAATATAGGGAGTCCTCATTAAACGTCGTTCTGAGTTACGTTGTTTCACTGTTACATCAGGCTAATAAGTAATTAATAAATTATTAAATTAATTTTTCAACCTTCCTGGCTGGTGCTGTGAATTCATACCGAGCGTGCTGAACAGTTTGCGAGTGTGGCAGACGAATACACAGCTAGCAGTACAGCTGTATCCATATTTATCAAGTTAATGGCTTTATTTATTTATTTGTTTGTTATAGTGAAGTATTATATTGAATTAAAAAAAAAAAACAGCTGTAAATACGACTTTATTCGAAATAGTCTGTTGAGCGTAGCGTAAAAATCCGGCACCACGTGGCATTTCAATAGTAAGAAGAATCACCGCTAAGTTTATTCCAGCCTGCCACATTGTGTCTCATCTTTTATCTGCTCTCTCGTTGTGTTCGCTCGTTACTGGCATTACTATGTCTCCCAAGTGAGTTGGTGATAGTTCTGATAGCAGTGCTACAAAGAAAAGAAAAGCCATCACCATCACAAAGATCGCATCCATGACCACATGAACGGTTCGACTCCTATGATGTCTACTGTGAACACTAGGCAGCGTAGTCGCCTTATGGTCAAGATGTAGAGATTGCTGGTGCTTTGAGCTTGAAGACCAAAACTGATGGCAAATCCCAGTAAACCTCATGTTAATAGAGGAAAAGGCTAAAATATTGTTTGAAGCCTTGAAAAGAGAAATGTGGAAAGGGAGTGCAGGTGAAGAGTTTGTGGCAAGTAGGGGTTAGTTTAATCATTTTAAGGCTTGTGCTAATTTGCATAAAATAAGAGTGCAAGATGAAACCGCTAGTGGTGATGAGGAAGCAGCAAAAATGTCTCCAATTGCTTTGGCTGATATAATAAGGGAGGGGAGTTACTGTCCCAAACAGGTATTTAAGGTGGATGAGACCGGCTTATTCTGGGAGTGTATGCCTGGTGGTACATACACCCCAAGGAGAAGGCAGCACCAGGTCATAAGGTCAGCAATGAGTGAGTGAATTAGTTTTGGAGGCTAATGCTGCTGGAGACTGTAAGCTGAAGCCCTTGCTGGTTTATTTGGCAGAACACGCAAGGGCACTCAAGGCCATTTGGAAGGGTCAACTGCCAGTCATCTGGAAGTCAGACAAGAAGGCTTGGATATCCCTTCAAATATGTGATGACTAGTTCAGCAATCATTTTGTCCCTGATGTGGAGAGGTATTGTGTCCCAAAGGGTCTGCTCTTTAAGGTGTAGGTAATCCTGGACAATGACCCTGGTCACTCTCTCCATTTGGATGACTTTCATTCTAATATCAAGATGCTTTACCTTCCACCTAATACCACTTCCCTGTTACAGCCAATGGATCAGGGTGCCATTGCCTCTATTAAGGCCTACTACCTCCGAGGAACACTTGCTATGGCTCTCAGGGCAACTGAGAAGGACAAGAACTTGACTCTCAAGGACTTCTGGAAGTCTACAATATTCTTCATGCTGTGAAGAATATTGCTGATGCTTGGGAGGAAGCGATGCAAACTTGAATGGGGTATGGAAAGATGCATGCCCCTATTTTGTGAATGATTTCCAAAATTTTGAGGAAACAGTTGAGGCTTTTGCCAAGAACGTAGCTGTCATAATTAAGAAGCTCCAGTGGAGGTAGTGGCTGATGATGTAAAAGAGCTCCTGGAACATCATGGCGAGGAGTTATCTACTGAGGATCTCGTGCAACTGGAGAAGCAGATGATTGAAGAGGAGGAAGAACTACCAAGCCCAGAGACAAAGATATTCACAACCAAGGAATTGGAAGAAACATTTACCCTGGCAGAGGAATTGTTGGCAAAGCTCGAGGCTCAGGATGCCAACATTGCCTGGTACACTAAGGTCGAGAGAGGGATCAATATGCCCTGCGGGATTACAAGGAAATATACGAAGAGAATATGGCATCCTTCCAGACTCGCCATGACCAATTCTTCGTGAAGGTAGAGCTCCAACCAAAACATCCACTACCCTCTACCTCTATAGACTCACCTGCCCCAGTATCTCAATCATCTGCTGTATGTTCTTTTGCCTCTCCAGGCTCACCTGCCCCAGTCTCCTCATCACCGGCCTCTCCAGCTTCCATCTCCTATTAAGCCAGTCTCTCCCTCCCTCACAATGCCCCTTCCAGTGTGCAAGCCGACCACACGAGTAAAGGTAAGCAACAATGGTTGCTATGGTATACAAGTAAAGATAAGCAATACTGTTAAGTTTAGTTTTACAATTTCTTTATCATATATTAAGAACTTAGATGATTTATTTTTAACATTGGTCAGGGGACCTAGGTACGAGTTTAGGTCTTTTTCAACTAACGTCAATATGCAACATTAGTCAGCTGTCAGGAACGGAACCCTGACATTAAACGGGGACCCCCTGTATCTACAAATATACAGCACTTATATTAAACAACATGTGAGAAAATTCTTAGAAAATTCTTCAAAAATATGTAAGTTGATTTCACAGCACCAAAGGTCAGAAAATTTTAAATATTATAGACTACTGTTAAAAACCTTGGATCCTTTCAGCTATATTGTCAAACAAGTTCATTTATAGCAAATGACAAGTCTGCTTGCAAGAGTTTCAAAAACATAAGACAAGCTGAAATGGATAATGTTAGCACGGTATAAAAAAGAATAGCCCTCTAAGCTGGATATATCATACACAACACCCTCGAAGGTTTATCTTTAAGTAGCACTGCAATGCACAATTAACCCTATGGAAATAGCATAAAGTAACATACTTGATGGCCTGAGTAAATGCTTCATGGAGGAGATCGGGGTTGAAAGCAGCATCGTTACATCCTGGAGGTGATATACTAGCATTGACACGCCAGGCTAATCTTTCCACAAATTCTTCTCCATCAAACGGGTCCTGTTAAAGACAGAGTAGAGTAACAGAGATGTACAAAACACAATTATTAAAAGAGATGCCAGGTACTTTTATTTATTGGAATTAAGTTAAAGAAGGTAACAACAGATCATTGAATATACAGTATAATGAAAAAAAATAAATTCTAAGATAAAGGTTTTATGGTCAATAAAATATATCTTGTTTCCTTTGCTGACTGATATTCATAATGAGTATCATATAACATATAGAAAGCTCAACGTTATTAATAACTTAAAAATTAAATATTATACCAGGTAATATTTGTAAGCATAGAGGTTAACAACCGTGCTGGCATTTCAGTTTATGCAAAATGCTGTAACAGCTGTCATTTTAAATCCTTACGAGATTATACAGATTTTTCTCTATAGATTATTACTACATGTTTCAAGCAAATTCTCACATTCCTAATGAATTATCTGATTACTATGCAAACATATTTTTCATATCAAACGTCTGACAGGGTTTCATTTTCGCAATCTGCACAAAGACAGTCAACAAATATATGGTAAAATAATGCGTATTTGTGTGTTTTCATGAGAGTGGTGTTCCTTCTCTGTAATTTAATTCATTAGAATGCACACTCTTAATTTTTAGTGTTTCTGGTGATTCTTCCTTAAGCAGAATCAAGAGGCTTCTCTAGACTTGGCTGTACTGCTTTCATCTACAAAATCAGTTAGCACCAAATCCAGTATTAGAGTTCTCCTTCTTAACATTTCGCTTTCTAAGATTCTCATTATTTAAGAACATTACAGTGCTCCCTCATTTATCGCAGGGGTTCGGTTCCGGGACCCGCCGCGATAGGTGAAAAACCACGAAGTAGGAGCACCACATTTATTATAGGTATATTACATTTATTTTTACCTTTACTGTATAAACCCTCCCTGCACTGTTAACAAACCACCCTTTACTTTATTAATAACAGCTCGCAAGCATAAATTTATATGAACGTGATATTATGAAGATTGAAAAAAAGCACTAAGAACAAACAGCAAACACACTTTCTATATAATATCGTCAGGGATATAGTGTATAGAGAATATATATATTTCATTTACGCTTCCCATGTACAGTACAATATACGTTGTCTTTGTAACGAATTGTATAAATTTTCATATTCTCTCAGCTGACTTTGTTTACGTTAAGATTTCGTGAAGCATGGTCGATAGATAGAATAATGTTTAGAACCAAGGAATATTAATGATACTATAATCTTGAAAATTAGATAAACCTCAAATAGGGTGAGTAAATAAATATTTTATGAATAAGATATTGTGCCTGAATAGTGATAAACATCAGCCGATACGGAAGCGGCCAAACGTTTTGGTTAGAGGTTCATTCTCCCCTATCCTCCTCCTCTTCTACTGCTTAATGAAATCGAATATTATGAAGAGAATTGAAAAAAAGCATTAAGAACAAACAGCAAACAAACTTTCGATATAATATCGTCAGAGAAATAGCGTGCGAGGGTGTATCAACTGATACAGAAGCGCCAAAACAGTTGCAGATAGAGGTTCGTTCTCCCGCATCCTCCTCCTCTTCTACCACTTAAAGAGACCGAATATTATAAATGGATTGAAAAAAATCATTAAGAACAAACAGCAAACAAACTTTCAATATAATATCTTCAGGGAAATAGCGTGCAAGGGTGTATCAGCTGATACGGAAGTGCCAAAACGTTTGCAGAAAGAGGTTTGTTCTACTGCAAAACGTTTTGGTTAGAGGTTCGTTCTCCCGCATCCTTCTCCTCTTCCACCGCTTAATGCGATAAAATATTATGAAGAGAATTGAAAAAAAGAATTAAGAACAAACAGCAAACAAACTTTCGATATAATATCGTCAGGGAAATAGCGTGCAAGGGTGCATCAGCTGATACGGAGGCAGCAAAATGTTTGCATCCTCGTGCTCAAAAATAGTATATACCCAGAAAATCTGCGATATAAAATAAACAACATGTATCCAGTAGTAGGTTGGCTCATGGCACCAGCTACACTGAATATTCTTGGATAGTCATTACACATCTTTTATAATCCCTTCACATCTGACAGGTCATTTCACTCTCCATCTCTGTTTCTCTTTACTTTATGTATTCTTCGTGCCCAAGCCCCATAAAGGCTGTTTTATTTTATTATTTTTGGCCCGTCCTGGTGTCACAATCATTTAATTTTTTTTTTCTCTCGCCAAATAAATCCGCGATGCACTGAATTCGCGGTAGGTGAATCACAATATAGCGACGGATTTCTGTATTTGAATTTTTCTTTTAGTTTTTTTCATTTACAGTATTTGTTACAGCATGGGTCTTAACAGAATGCTTTTTTCCACCACGGAATATGTATCTCTGAATAATTCCGTGTTATTTGTGCATAACAATAAGAATTAAATTCTCTAAAATAAAAAATATGATATCCTCAAAACTGTATTCCATATTTAAAATACAAAAATTAGTTCCAAATTAAATCACTTTTGAAAATATAAATATAATTTAAGGGATAAATTCTAAAAATATCCCTAATGCTTTTTTTTTTTAATTACAGAGGTGAGTGCAACGTACTGTATGAGCCATGGCTATTTAACTAACTCCAATAGCAGTCATATTTGTTGTAAAGGTAATTCAAGCTTCTATTTCTAATTATTTTTCTTTTCTGTAATGTGTTACAATTAGTCCCCATTCAAATGAAGTTGGACAGCTCGGAACTGGGGTATAAAGGCATGGTGTCCTTCCTAACTCCCAGTGACAGGATCTAAATCTCGAATGTGAGACACCTTCCTTCCCAATATACGCATTCTACAATTGAGCTATCGTAGCCGCACTCTACAATTGAGCTACCATAGCCCCTTCTATTTCTTTTTAATTATGAACTAAAAATACTGATGGTCAACTATTTATACATGTCATGAAGCACTAACATCTGTTACCAACAACTATTTGCAAGTACTAAAGAATATAGTGCCACGAGATGCCTAAGGAAATAAATTTATGGTAGCGATAAAATATAATCAATGATGGGGTATATCTTTTAATATTTTTCTGCTAACATAAAGGATTGATAATTTCAGTGTTTAAAATTCATCACCTTGACGTAGTGGATATTGCTATTCCACTGTATGCCACCACTGACGTAGGGCTTTTTCCTCCTACGTATATATGTATTTATAATTATGGTAGCGTGGTTACAAGGTTGGAAATGTTAATACCTGATGGGTACAAGGTAAGAATGGACACGCAGTGAATCCTTTACTTATATTTATTCTAGAGTACAACACAACCGACGCCTCAATGCCCCAATGCCCCCACCCTATGACTATCACAATCTATGATCTATTCGTGCCCCTGGCAAAGGTCTAACTAACTGTCTCTGCCCTGGGTGGCTCTTTAAATACCCCCAGGGGCAGGGCGTGGCTTAACATCCAATTCTCCAATGAAATCAGTCAGATCTAGTCCTAGCTAATCAACGCCAGGTTCAAAGTGGAATCCCGCCTACTTCCGGGGAGGAGTTATAGGGCATCTCTCCTGGGCAGGTTCCTGCGTACGAAACACAAGTTTATGTTTTCTTGTGGTTTAGGAAATGGCTAACTTCCTGTCCTTTCTTGCCCTTCTCGATGCCAGGTCCTAAGTCTCACGGTTCCGGTCATATATTTCCTTGGCACTTTCTACAAACATTGTAATAAAATATCCGTGCCCTCGACCAACCGTTTCCGCTCAAGATCTGTTACAAGTTTCAGATTCTGGCTTCAGCATGGCGGAAGTCATACGACAACCTCACTAACTTTGCCAATACTAAGGAATCATTTTGTACTTTAACTAAAAAGATTTTTATACAATGAAACTGTGTTAGGAGATTAGGACATGATGGGGGATTGTCATTAATCACTTGTTAACCAAAAATGAAAATATGTTACTACCCAAGACGTATATTCAGGTGTATAATCTTGGTATCTCAAGCTATTTTACAAACAATTTTGATAAATGGAAAAGATAGTTGATTCACTAAGGTAGTGAGTAGGTTAAGTGATCTAGTTTATAAGATACTAAATGACTGCAATCTAAGATATATACATGGTTAGGCTAGTTAAGGTTTGGTTACTAGAAGTTTGGGTTGGATTTCAATTGATTAATATTCTTTTTCTTGATTTTTACCATGATCAGTGTTTCGGTAACGTGTAGGAATTTACAGATTAGGCAACTTTGGGATCCAGCTAAATCACTTCAGTAAACAAATAGGTCTTTAAGATATTGCTTAAATGAAACATCACAGGAAATATTAGATTCAAACCAGCAATAGAGTTTTGTCCATTAGAAATTGGCTGCATCAACCTCAGATGGTTTATAATTTAAAATTTATTCATTATTCATGTCAAGATATCTTCTTGATGGGTTTATTATACCTCAAATTTTGAGTGCCTGAAGATGCTATTCCCCCCGTACCCCACAATTGTATACTAGCAAAACGTGCGGGAGTTTACATACACAACCACACTAGACTACTGCTCTTGTAGTGCTGGTTAAGAGAAACTTTACTAACTGTACTAGTACCTTTAGGTTAGGGAGCCTGATCTATGGGCTTCAGGCGCTGTAACTACTGATCTGTTGAACTCTAAATAAAACACAATCTTTATTTGTACCAAGTCACACTAAATAAGAAGCCAAAACAAAATGCTTCACTGTGATGTGATCGGTTTTAAATTACGGACTCCCTTTTCTATTAAGAGCTAGGACGGCGCATTCTTGCGAAAGATTTTTATTTGGCAAGTGTGACCATTAGCCCAACTGAATTCCCTTTCTAACCAGAATGTGGCGGGTCGCGAACCAACGACGTAACGAATCAAAGTCGCGAGCGTTACCACTCGGCCACGTTGGCCATTTGAAAAATACACCGAGTTCATACCCCGAACTTCGTTCCTAGGCTTGTACCTTATACCCCCCCCCCAAATCAGTGTGTAACTATTGGTATCTATATTTGTATTAAAATTACTATCTTATCCAACTTCCATTTGTCTCACCTGCTCTAACTCCTGAATATACTGATTTAACATGACGGAATATTGGTGTGATTGTCACCGAAAATTACTCCTCCTCTTGAGAACTCTTGTTTTGGTTTTGAGATCGCTTATCCAACAATACAAACTGGGTATTTGCTTTCATACCATTGAATAAATATAAAAGAAAAAAAAAGTAAAAGTAGATATTATATTTTATCAGATTAGTTAAACTAAAATAAATTTTACAATATAATTTTTATTGTTCAACATATTTTTAACCGAATTTGCGAGAATTCGGGACACAATGAAATATTAGAAGTTTGAAGAGTAGTAAATAGATTTTACAAATGTCAACACCCACTCTAACCCAAAACAATGACTATACCACTGAATTTCAGGAATATTGATATGTATATTTAAAGTGAATAATAATAATAATAATAATAATAATAATAATAATAATAATAATAATAATAATAATAATAATAATAATAATAATAATAATAATAATAATAATAATAATAAAAATAATAATAATAATGATAATAATAATAATAATAATAATAATTTTATTAATAATAATAATAATAAAATAATAATAATAATAATAATAATAATAATAATAATAATAATAATAATAATAATAAGAATAAGAAGAAGAAGAAAAGGAAGAAGAAGAAGAAGAAGAAGAAGAATAAGAAGAAGAAGAAGAAGAAGTGCTTACTCTTATCCTTCAAAAAGAAAAAAAAAAATTAAAGCACCCCATCTTTGTAGGTTGGCGACATGACTATTCGTCGACTTTGAAACAAACTATATAATTTCTTGAGTGCCCGCTTGCCTGAAAGTATTTACTTAATTGTAATTACCCATTTGTGCTTACGGGAAGAGCCTTATGCTCGTAACTCCCCGTCTCCTGTTTGGTTCCATTTTTTGTACTTGATGATACTATACATGTCCTTAAAACTAAGACTTGATTAGCAACAACTACCTCCAGGCTTAGCCAATTCCAATCATCAAATACTCTTACACTTAAAAAAAAAAAAAAAAAAGTACTTCCTTACATCCTGCAAAGAAGAGTCCTTACGAAGCTTCAAACTATGACCCCTAGTTCTAGAGCTATCCATATCAATATATCGATCCCTATCCAGTCTGTCATAACCATGAAGGAATTTAAAAACTGTCACTATATCCCCCCTCATTCTTCTAGCTTTAAGTGATAGTGAGTCTCATTCCCTCAGCCTCTCTTCATAACTGAGATTGTGTATTTCTGGCACCAATTTCATGGCATATTTTGAACTTTTTCCAGCTTATGTATGTTCTTTTTTCAAGTGTGGATTCCAAAAGGGGGCTGCATTTTCAAGCTTTTGCCTCACATAGGTTACTTAAGCATTTCTGAACCTTTCCTTGTCCATGTGTCTGAAGTTTACCCTTACATTTGCTGATTAAGCATATGCTGCCCTTGCTATGCCATTGATATGCATTTCCGGAGACAAATATATATATATATATATATATATATATATATATATATATATATATATATATATATATATATATATATATATATATATATATATATATATATATATATATATATATATATATATATATATATATATATATATATATATATATATATATATATATATATATATATATATATATATATATATATATATATATATATATATATATATATATATATATATATATATATATATATATATATATATATATATATATATATATATATATATATATCTTTTGGGTGTGTGAAGATTAAGTTGCATTGTTTGCACCTGTCATGTAAATTATTGGCTCCTGGGACATAAAATCAGAGAACTGTCTATTTAATCACTTAGATATTGGTATATGATGACTCATTCCTGGGCATCTATGTGGATAACCGGATTAGTATCTGGTCTAAACAGTCATATGGCTTGTCTTTAAATTTTATGTAAGCTCATTTTGAAACTCAGTTTCAAAAAGGCAATGGGCATCTTATTTAGGCCAGATCTATAGTGTTGTCGTCTCTTTTTATGAGGGCAAAATCCTCTGCAATATTGGAGAGTTATGTTTTGTGCTATAAAGAGATCTGCATGATCTCCTTCAGACTATGGAAGAGGAAGGCGTTTAAGATTCCACCTTTATGTGCACTATTTCATGGGGCTCATGGAATGGAGTAATGCCCACATAGCATGATTTGGCGAGTACGGTCTTTGAAGTAAAGGTTGACTCAGGAGAATGCTCATGACATTTTTTTTAATGAGTGTGACACCGGGACAAGCAAGAAAATTGCCCTTTTCAGGCCCAGGTACTAAGAAAACAATGAAACGAAGAAAAAGTAGAAGGTTAAGGACAAAGCAAAAAAAAGGAATGATCCATTATAGGAAAATTTCAGCCTGAAAGAATAGTCGACGTATTGAGAACCTAGAGATATGGCAGGATTAGGCCCTGAGATGACGATAGATCTTCTTTATGAAGAAAAATGGTTATAAGAATCAGGAAAGACTGAAGGGGGAAGAGAGTTCCAGAGTCTGGAGATGGATGGGAAAAAGCAGTCGCTGCACCAATCAATCCATGAGCCACAAAGTTCCACACAGTACCTGTGAGACAAGACCCCTTGGCGAGTGTTGCACGGCCTCAGCAGTGGGAAAGGAATGGAACTCGCCAACTCATTAGAGCAGCGATGGAAGCAGTAGCAATATACAAGAATTGATGATTCCTTACGGTGAAGAAAAAGAGAATCCAAATGTAAAGTAAGAGAAAGGTCATTGATGAGTCTGATTGTCTTAGATTCAACCTATCAAAGAGATAAGTATAAGAAGAAGCACCCACTGCAAGCAGTATTTTAAGCAGGGACACATTAGACCTTTGCAGCTGGAAATAGGAAAAGTAATGACGAAAAAAAAAAACTTGGATGCAGATTTAGAAATTTGGTTTATGTGACTCCTCCAAGGCAAGTTAAAGGCTATTTGGATTCCTAATATGTTAATAAAATCAGGAGGGTAAATATCGTTAGTTCCAAAGATAATAGGACTATCAGGAGGAGAAAAAGATTAAGAGATAGCTAGAAGATGTGTCTTGGAGGAATTAAATTTAACTAAATTTTGTATACCCTAGTCAGATACACTCTGCGAATCGGAGTTGAGAATAGTAGGAAGAGTAATTCAAAATGAAGGCTGTGAAGAGAAGGAAGAGGAAAAAAGAAGGGTATACTCGTCGGCAAAGATGTGGGGAAGAGAGGAGGATCAGGAATGAAGAAGATCATTGATGGAGAGAAGGAATAAAGTAGGTGAAAGAACAGACCCCTGTGGGACACCACTTGTAACAGGGAATGAGCTAGATGTTGCGCCATCAACAACCACAGATATAAAATGATAAGTAAGAAAATTGGAAATCAGAGAACAGAGAGAAGGAGTAAAGCCATAAGCAGGGAGTTTGACCAACAGAGATTTGTTCCAGACTCTGTCAAAAGCCTCAGAGATATCAAAGGCAGCAACAAAGGATTTCTAATAGTTCCTCAGCAAAGATGACCATACGTGAGTAAGATAGGAAAGGAGATCACCATGAATCTTGCCTTGTGGAAGCCATACTGGTGATCAGAGAGAAGCGAGTTAAATTCAAGGTTATTTTGATATGGCTGGCTCTAGAACTAGAGGTCATAGTTTGAATCTTCGTAAGAAACCTTCTCTGCAAAATGTAAGGAAGTAATTTTTTAGTGTAACAGTAATTGACGACTGGAATTCGCTAATGCTGGCGTCACACATAGCCAAAATTCCCGACCAGACTCTTAAAACCGTCTAAAGACGGAATCCTCCCGGCAGCAATGACGTCATTACGATAATCGGGTGTAATTTTTCGTCCGCGTACGACGGAATCCTAACGGTCCTACGTAGTTTAAAAAAATCGAGGGGGTCCTGAACCGTCGTGGATGGCCTACGATAATTGGCTGCTGCACCCAATAATCTCCGTGATTCAGAAGACCAAATCAGTCGTAGAAGACTGCATACGACGGGTAAGATCGATCTTCTTGATAGTACGCGGGCGTAGGAGAAGGTGTACGATCCAGAGGATCGATCCTACCCGGCGTACGCAGTCCTCCGGGTCTGGAACCGTTAAAAATTTAAAAATTCGCTTATACGTCTGGCAGCGCAGTACGAAAAGACTGCGCGCGCATGCGTGGTCTAATTTCTGACAACCCAGTCCAGGGCGTTCAGTTTTCCTGGTCCGCTTGCCGCATTGCTTATTGTTTTAGCATGATATTCTTCTTCTTCTTCTTCTTCTTCTTCTTCTTATTATTATTATTATTATTATTATTATTATTATTATTATTATTATTATTATTATTATTATTATTATTATTATTATTATTATTATCATTATAGTATTATTATTATTATTATTGTAGTAGTATTATTATTGTTGTTGTTGTTGTTGTTGTTGTTGCTGTTGTTGTTATTGTTGTTTGATGTTAATGTACAGACACGTTTCTTTGAGTGAGCATTAAGAAAAAAAAACATTTCCTGTCTGCTTTCTATGTACAAAATATAACAATCATTCTTAATATATATCAAGCTCTTTATAGGTAAATGTCTCATATAATTCCCCATTTCTTCCACTGTGCTCTTGATATGATGTGCATTTATTTTTTCCCTCATATCAAAATATGAATTAATCAAATCCATAAATGTGTCAAACAAAATATATGAAATATATTAACATACATGGCCAACATATATTTACTTATATATATAAGTAGCTGAAGTGCCAGATATATAAATCAGGGTTATACTTTCACAAATTTCCCATATATATATATATATATATATATATATATATATATATATATATATATATATATATATATATATATATATATATATATATATATATATATATATATATATATATATATATATATATATATATATATATATATATATATATATATATATATATATATATATATATATATATATATATATATATATATATATATATATATATATATATATATATATATATATATATATTTATTGTTCACTAGGATTAATTCTAACATAATTATATAAATGGAAAAGTAAGGGCAAATATAACTACATTATTAAATGTAAAATATTAAACTTAATATCTTCTCAGTATAAAATAATGAAAATTAACAACTCCCTACGAACGTGTACGTTCCCCTACGATGGGTAGGGAGTGTCGGGAGCATGGTTGGCCCAGTCGTAATAGTCAAAAATTTAAATTTCCTGTTTTCTATGATGAGACTTACGTTTACGTATGATCAGTCGTACGCTAAATTACGCGTCCAAACTACTCCATACGATTGCAATTACGATCTATAGGAATGCTTACGAGGACGTATGACGCACTTCCGACAGGCACAGGAATGCACCTGTCGGCTAAATAATCTGCCGGATCTCCAAGGATTGAGCGAAGATTCCGTCGGAACGCGGTCTTAAGAGTCGGGTCGGGAGTTTTGGCTGTGTGACGCCAGCCTAAGCGGGGAATTAGTTAATGCTAACTCAATCAATATTTTTAAGGACAAGCATAATAAGTATCACTAAGTGCATGTATGGAACATACCAGGAGACGGGGAGTTACGAGCATCGGGCACTTTCCCATAAGCACAATTAGGTAATTACGTACATACATACATACATACATACATACATACATACATGCATACATACGTACATACATACACACGCACATGCACACACACACACACACGGAATACTTCCAGACAAAGGGGAGATAAAGAAGATAATGACAGAAGATCAGGGGATGGGGCCTCATTAAGATTGTTATACACAAATGCTGATGGATTAGCTGGTAAGGCAGTAGAATTAAAAGATAGGATTCACAACAGTAAGGCAGATATAGTAGCAATTACAGAGACTAAGTTGAGTGAGGACATAAACAGTGTCACAGTTTTTCCTAAGGGCTTCAGAATACTAAGGGTCGAAAGATCTGAGAGGACTGGTGGAGGGATAGCACTGCTCATAAGTGAGAGGATTCAAGTTGAAGAAATAAACTTGGCTATAGAAAGTGAGTTCAGGGAATTTCTTGTTGCTCGCATAAATACTGGGTCAGAGAGCATTATAATAACTGTTGTATACAACCCACCAAGGAACCAAAAATAGGCTTGAAATTTATGAGGAAAGTCATATAGGTACGATTGAAGTCATAAACTCAGTTGTTAACATGGCGCGGGAGAAAAAATGTAGGATTTTGATTATGGGAGACTTTAATCATAAAGAGATAGATTGGATAAATCTTGACCCACACAGTGGTGAGGACTCATTCGGGGCAAGATTCCTAGATTGCGTACAAGGGAATTTCCTACACCAACATGTAATGGAACCAACAAGAGCCAGGGGTGGGGATGAGCCATCACTACTTGATCTGGTGTTCACAGATAATGTGTTGGATATTGAAAATATTGAGTATGAACCACCAATTGGAAAGAGTGACCACTGTGTGTTGTTGATGGAGTATATCATTGAAGACATTCTTCCTGAGAGTAGAGGCACTGAGGACATGAGGAGGAACTATCAGAAAGGAGATTACATCAAAATGAATGAGCTTTTTGCAGTTATTGACTGGAGAACCTTATTTTACAACAAATCTGTACAAGAAATGTATGACATCTTTTGTGAGAAATATGGGAAGATAGTAGATTGCTGCATACCTGTCACCAAAGTAGGTGTAATTCATGCCAGAGAGAAATGGTTCGATAATGGGTGTAAAAGAGCTAAGGAGTGGAGAGACAAATGCTGGAAAAGGTATAGGAGGAGAAAAAACATAAATGCCTGGCAAACCTACAAAAGAGCAAGAAATGACTACCTAAGTAAAAGGAGAGAGGCAGAGAAAGATTATGAGAGGGACATCACCAGGAAGGCTAAAGA